>CM035441.1:123424369-123474369 GCA_020310875.1 Ceratopteris richardii | reverse complement strand
TATGCGTAGGCATATGCGTATGCGTAGGCATATGCGTATGCGTAGGCATATGCGTATGCGTAGGCATATGCGTACACGTATGTGTATGTGTATTGTGTATGCCTATGTGTATGCGTATTGTGTATGCGTATTGTGTATGCCTATGTGTATGTGTATGTGTATGTGTATGTGTATGTGTATGTGTATGTGTATGTGTATGTGTATGTGTATGTGTATGTGTATGTGTATGTGTATGTGTATGTGTATGTGTATGTGTATGTGTATGTGTATGTGTATGTGTATGTGTATGTGTATGTGTATGTGTATGGGTATGTGTATGGGTATGTGTATGTGTATGTGTATGTGTATGTGTATGTGTATGTGTATGTGTATGTGTATGTGTATGTGTATGTGTATGTGTATGTGTATGTGTATGTGTATGTGTATGTGTATGTGTATGTGTATGTGTATGTGTATGTGTATGTGTATGTGTATGTGTATGTGTATGTGTATGTGTATGTGTATGTGTATGTGTATGTGTATGTGTATGTGTATGTGTATGTGTATGTGTATGTGTATGTGTATGTGCATGTGCATGTGTATGTGTATGTGTATGTGTATGTGTATGTGCATGTGTATGTGTATGTGTATGTGTATGTGTATGTGTATGTGTATGTGTATGTGTATGTGTATGTGTATGTGTATGTGTATGTGTATGTGTATGTGTATGTGTATGTGTATGTGTATGTGTATGTGTATGTGTATGTGTATGTGTATGTGTATGTGTATGTGTATGTGTATGTGTATGTGTATGTGTATGTGTATGTGTATGTGTATGTGTAGGTTGTTAAAAGTCAAGCTTCAAGCTACAAATTCGTGGGGAATCTTTTATGGACATGTTGAGCAATCAAAGGAAGCCAAAAGCCACGAGATTCCATCAAGAAAAGGCACTCAACCACTCCCCAAGTCATCTCAACTAAGTCCTCTTGTTGGTGTAATTTGCAAGCCCTCACACTTGGCTTGAATTTATTCTTGAAGACTCAACATGTGAGAAGGACCATGTGAACTTATGCTTATAAGTTCTTTCTTCTTTACCCTTTGTAAAAGTCTAGAATGACTTGGCATATGTATGAGTACACCTACTTGATAGATTCGTGGAAAATTAGAACTTGTGATTGAGAGAATATCTCCCTACTTTTAGAGGAGTGATTGAAGGGAGCCAAGAATTCAAATTTGAATTCAACCTCTCACTCATTTCATATATAAGTTGTACTTGAAAAGTCGCGGTGTGTGGATCACCAATCCCGAGGCATTTCTGTATCAATCATTGAGTGTGTGAGCTCTACTCCATAGCCTACACCTCTGAGTACCAATTGGCAATGTTTATCATGTCAATGGTAAGGTACATCAATGTGAATTAATACATATCTTTACATTCATCATCTCTGGTTTTCTCTGAGTCATAATCTCCAAGTCTGTCAACTTCAAAGAGGCATATCTCAGGATCTACTGAACCAAATCAAGTGATTCAAGGCTTGTTGGAACCAGCACAAAGTATTCTACAAGACTACAAAGTTTGAAAAAGTTTGGTTCAGCCATTGTCAAGAAATCGCCGTCGAACTACCCTCTGGTATTTTTTTGCATAGTTCCTAAAAAGTCGGGAGTGGCCCTAACTTTGCTAAAGTGATTTCTCTGAGTATAGTCTATCATTTTATCTCATTCCACCTGCAAATGGTAGCTTACTAAGCTAATAGAATATCTCTAGAAGGAATTTCGCCAATTGTAACTGTACTGGTCATACTGAGTGAAAGACTGAGCAGGTATCAAGACAAAAATAGAAAGTTTTTGAGCTTTGTGATTTACAAACTTATCTGTTTTGATCAAGACATTACTCAAACCTTTTCCAAAGTACATATAGCATATTTTAGTATCATTTGGAAGCTCAAGGAGTCTACTAAGCATATCTGATGTCAAAGAGGGCTGGTGCAAAGCAGGATTAGCAGCATCAACTCAATCTTCTGAGTGCATCCAACCATTTCTCCCTACAGTGGTATCAGAGCAAATAAGGTAAACATGGGAGATGGTTTTCCTTCATTCATTGACAAATTGGACAGGAACAATTACCAAGCTTGGTCTCTAAGGATGAAGACCTATCTACAAGGAAGAAGCTTATTTGGATTCATCTCAGGAGATGAGGAATTGCCCTCATTCAAAGCTAGAGGACTACCCACCAAGGATGAACAAGAGAGGCTCAACCAATGGTGTGCAAAAGATGCACTGGCAAGGTCTTATCTTCTTAACTCTATATCTGATTTCCTTTTACCTCACATCAGGAATTGTAGGACTTCCCAAGAGACTTGGGAAACCTTGTCATCATACTTTTCTTCTAACACAAGGGCCAGGAAGAATCAATTGTGGATTGAATTCACAACCCTTAGAAAGCAACCAAAGCAATCAGTCTCAATTTGTGACAAAGATCAAGGATGTGGCAGACCAATTAGCAAGCATTGGAGAGGAGATTGAAGAGGAACAAATAGTAAGGCAAGTAACCAATGGACTAAAGGCAGATGATAAGTTGGAGAGCTTCACCACTGCAATGGATCTCTACATGGACATCCATACCCCAGATCTCACAACTCTCATGGGCCAACTATTCACACATGAAGCAAAGTTTACAAAGGCTGGAGATCAATCAAAAGGTAATAACCCCTCTGCTCTATATACTGATAAGAAAGTTAAGGATAAAGGTAAAGGGAAGAAGCAAGAGGAAGAAGGCTCTACCTCCCAAGCTAATTATGCAGGGAGAGGTAGATCATCAAGAGGCAGGGGCAGAGGAGGTAAGCAAGGTAGGGGGAGACCCTATAACTCATCACCATGCAACATTTGTGGATTATCTAACCATACCACAGATGAGTGCTACAGAAATTATAAGAATCAGAGAGGAAGAGGCTATCAAAGAGGTGGATACTCTCAAGGCAGAGGTAGATTCAACCAACACCAAGGCTACAATGGATACAACAATCAGTACAACAACAATTACAACCACAACCACAATGGTAACTACCAAGGTGGGTTCAGAAATAGAAGGGATTACAACAACTACACAGAGGATCAAGATGACTCCCTATTGATCATGAATATGACCTCCAAGGCAGGTACAAATGATGATCATTTATTTTATATTGATTCAGGGTGTTCTAACCATGTAGCTGGTAATGTGGCACTACTCTCTGATTTGGAAGAACCCAAGGGCAAACATCAGGTACAGACAAGTGATGATACTAAACATTCTGTTGTAAAGATTGGAAATGTGAAAACTTGTGATGGGAACCAAAACCTATTGAGCAGGGTACTTTATGTACCAACCATTACCAAGAACCTAATGAGTGTTGGTCAGATTGTGGAGAAAGGTTTGCAGGTCAGGTTCACTCAACATGGAGCATATGTAGAGGACCCAAGACATGGATTCAGAAGGATAGCCAAGGGAGAAAAATCAGGTAGATTGTTTACTTTTGAGCTAGAAGACACTAAAAACATTGCTTTATACAATTACAAGGATCAAACACTTTCAGAGTTAGAAATATGGCACAAGAGGTTAGGTCACATAGGTGAAAGAACCCTAAAGCAAATGTGCAGGGATCAATGTGTGCTTGGGATACCTAATGTGTCCAAGCAACACATGATTTACAAGTGTGGTGCTTGTCAGTTTGGTAAGTCTCACAGGTTGCCCTACTCAAGGAAAGGATTCATGCATGAAGACTACCTAGACTTGGTACACACAGATGTTTGGGGACCTAGCAAGGATCCCTCCATTTCAGGTTCAAGGTACTATGTGTCCTTCATTGATGATTATAGCAGATGGACTGTGTTATACTTTATGAAGCATAAAGATGAAGTGTTTAATTGTTTCAAGAGATATCTTGCACTTGTTGAAAACCTAGCAAGGATCCCTCCATTTCAGGTTCAAGGTACTATGTGTCCATTGATGATTATAGCAGATGGACTGTGTTATACTTTATGAAGCATAAAGATGAAGTGTTTAATTGTTTCAAGAGATATCTTGCACTTGTTGATGATTATAGCAGATGGACTGTGTTATACTTTATGAAGCATAAAGATGAAGTGTTTAATTGTTTCAAGAGATATCTTGCACTTGTTTAATTGTTTCAAGAGATATCTTGCACTTGTTTCAAGAGATATCTTGCACTTGTTGAAATTTGAAGAGGCTAAGGTCAGATGGAGGAGGAGAATACTTCTCAAATGAGTTTGAAGACTTCTTGCAGGAAAGAGGCATCAAAAGGGAGATAACTACAAGGTACTCACCTGAACAAAATGGGGTAGCTGAAAGAAGGAATAGACTCATTGTAGAAACAGCTAGGTCTATGCTTAATGAAAAGAAGTTGCCAAATTATCTTTGGGCAAAGAGTGTATCTACTGCCACCTATCTCATTAACAGGTTGCCATCAAAGTCTCTTGATGGCATGACACCTTATGAAGCTTGGCATGGTAAGAGACCATCATTGGATCATTGCAAAATTTTTGGTTGTGTAGCATATGTGCATATTCCCTCACAGGTAAGGGGAAAGCTAGACCCTAAAGCTGAAAAATGTATTTTCATTGGTTATGATTTGAACCAAAAAGGATACAGATTCTACAACCCAACAAACAAAGGCTTCAAGGTAAGCAGAGATGTCATCTTTGATGAGAATGACTGATGGTATGAGAATGAATGCAGGAAGGTTAGTCTACCCTATGATATGGAAGAAGATTTCCCAAAGCTCACCAAGGAGGAACCAATCCAGAAAGAAGAATCAAGCTCAGATGATGATGATACAATTAACCTTGAGGAATTCAAGGCATGGAAGTCCAAAGGGAAGATGAAAATGAAGAAGCTAGAGGATATACCAGAATCCTCAACTCAAGCAATGAGGAGATCTCAGAGAGAAAGTAAGAAGCCTATCAGATATGGGTATGATACTTCTCTTGTAACCAAGCATTCTGTATATCTTGCAAAGGATTTGTTGAATGAAGAACCAGGTACATATGAAGAGGCAATCACCAAACCAGAATGGAAAGGAGCTATGGATGAAGAAATGGAGGCTCTCAAGGAAAGTGACACATGGGACTTGGTACCCAAGGACTCTATGAAGGTGATAGGATCCAGATGGATCTACAAGCTAAAGAGAAACTCTGATGGAACAATCAACAGGTACAAAGCTAGGTAGGTAGCCAAGGGTTTTGCACAAACCCAAGGCATTGATTATGAGGAGACATTTTCTCCAGTGGCTAAGATGCCAACAATCAGAGTACTAGTGAGTGTAGCTGCATCCAAGAATTGGAACATGTACCAATTAGATGTCAAGAATGCTTTCTTGAATGGATGGATATCTGAAGAAGTCTACATGTCACAACCACCTGGCTATGAAGATCCAAAAAAGGTAAATTATGTTTGTAAATTGAAGAAGGCTCTATATGGATTGAAGCAGGCACCTAGAGCATGGAGTTACAGGTTGACAACATATCTCCAAGATCAAGGATTTGTGATGAGTAAAGCAGACACTTCTCTATTCGTAAAAAGGAGTAGTACAGAGGTAATCTACTTGTGTGTTTATGTTGATGACATCATCATTACAGGCAATGATGTCAATGGTATTAGACACATCAAAGGACAGATGATGAAGGAGTTCAAGATCAATGATCTTGGATTATTGAAATATTTTTTAGGTCTTGAGTTAGTCTACACTAATTCAGGTATATATATCACTCAAAAGAAGTATGTACAGGACATTGTGAAGAAGTTTAATTTGCAGGAAGCTAAAGTCTCAAGTACTCCAATGGAGGTCAACCTAAAGCTTAGTTCTCATGAAGGTGATGAAGTCCAAGACATTACAGGATACCAAAGTATGGTTGGTAGTTTGAATTATGCTACCTTAACCAGAATTGACATAGCATATGGAGTTAGTGTGCTAAGCCAATTCATGCACAAACCTAGGGTACCTCACCTAGAGGCAGCAAAGAAAATCTTGAAGTATCTCAAAGGAACTCAGAACCATGGTTTGTACTTTCCTTATACATCAGATATTGATATTAAAGTATATTCAGATGCAGATTGGGCAGGATGCAAGGATGATAGGAGGAGCACATCAAGATACATATGTTTTGCAGGTGATAAACCTATTTCTTGGTCAGCCAAGAAACAAACTACAGTAGCTCTATCATCTACTGAAGCAGAGTATAGAGGGCTAGCCAATGCCACTCAAGAAGCTATCTGGTTGAAGCTTTTATATACAAAGTTAGGTCTATACACTAGACCTCCAATTATCTTTGGAGATAACACAAGCTCTCTTCACCTTGCAGCTAATCCAATATATCATGCTAGAACCAAACACATAGAGGTTCATTACCACTATGTGAGAGAAAAATTGCTAAGCAAAGATATTCAATTGACTTATGTGTCCACTAATATGCAATGTGCAGATTTACTTACTAAAGCTTTGGATGGAAACAAGTTATGCAGATTCAAATCCATGATTGGATTACAGGATGTGATTGAAGATTGAAGATGAAGACTTAAGCCAAAGTGTTTGGCTTGAGGGGAAGCTGTTGGTGTAATTTGCAAGCCCTCACACTTGGCTTGAATTTATTCTTGAAGACTCAACATGTGAGAAGGACCATGTGAACTTATGCTTATAAGTTCTTACTTCTTTACCCTTTGTAAAAGTCTAGAATGACTTGGCATATGTATGAGTACACCTACTTGATAGATTCGTGGAAAATTAGAACTTGTGATTGAGAGAATATCTCCCTAATTTTAGAGGAGTGATTGAAGGGAGCCAAGAATTCAAATTTGAATTCAACCTCTCACTCATTTCATATATAAGTTGTACTTGAAAAGTCGCGGTGTGTGGATCACCAATCCCGAGGCATTTCTGTATCAATCATTGAGTGTGTGAGCTCTACTCCATAGCCTACATCTCTGAGTACCAATTGGCAATGTTTATCATGTCAATGGGAATGTACATCAATGTGAATTAATACATATCTTTACATTCATCATCTCTGGTTTTCTCTGAGTCATAATCTCCAAGTCTGTCAACTTCAAAGAGGCATATCTCAGGATCTACTGAACCAAATCAAGTGATTCAAGGCTTGTTGGAACCAGCACAAAGTATTCTACAAGACTACAAAGTTTGAAGAAGTTTGGTTCAGCCATTTTCAATAAATCGCCATCGAACTACCCTCTGGTATTTTTCTGCATAGTTCCTAAAAAGTCGGGAGTGGCCCTAACTTTGCTAAAGTGATTTCTCTGAGTATAGTCTATCATTTTATCTCATTCCACTTGCAAATGGTAGCTTACTAAGCTAATAGAATATCTCTAGAAGGAATTTTGCCAATTGTAACTGTACTGGTCATACTGAGTGAAAGACTGAGCAGGTATCAAGACAAAAATAGAAAGTTTTTGAGCTTTGTGATTTACAAACTTATCTGTTTTGATCAAGACATTACTCAAACCTTTTCCAAAGTACATATAGCATATTTTAGTATCATTTGGAAGCTCAAGGAGTCTACTAAGCATATCTGATGTCAAAGAGGGCTGGTGCAAAGCAGGATTAGCAGCATCAACTCAATCTTCTGAGTGCATCCAACCATTTCTCCCTACACCTCCAAGTTAGGAGGCTGATTTGGAAAGGTAGTTCCTAAATTTTAGGGGCACACTTCTCACTATAAAAGGAGCATGTATCCCGACTTCTTTTGGGCCATCTTCTTGGAGTTTTAGCTCATTTAAAGTGAGCACTAAGTGCTGGACTTGTGATAAGCAAGCCCCTTGTTTAAGCTAACCCCTTGCTTGCTTGTTTGTTTTCTTTTAGTAGGCATATCTATGTGTGTGCGCAGGTAGTGTTGCAACTCTCTACCCTTGAGTTGTTAGCATTGGTTCTCCCTCATATTGTATCCATTTGATGTAAATCTTATCTCATTGGATAGCTATTAGAGTCTATTTTATGCTCACAAATTCTCTGGAGCATTCTCTGAGTAATCTGGGAGCAACATTCATTTTAGTGAAGTTGTGTGATTGATATCTCTCTTGGTGTGTAGGCTCTGATGGAAATATTTTGCTCTCTGTTGTAAGGGCTGGTTGTCCTTCTCTATGTATCTATTTGCTATTATTTTGGTTTCATTGGGTAGCTATTAGAGTGCTCTAAAGTTGACCGAATTTTGAGATTCATTCTCTGTATACTCTTTGAGAAAAGCTTGCTGGAGTGAAGTGAGGTATCTGCTTGACTGGCAGTTGTGAGCATTCAACTAGCTCATGTTGTAAACATTGTTTCTCTTTGTGTAAGCATCCATTTGAAGTGAAATTTGTTTTGTTGGAAATCTCTTCATGTCTACTACAATTCTACAAAATCTCAGTGGATCTCTGCATAAGCTCTAAGTGAGAGCACTTTTGGTGTGCAAAGGTCAAATAAGGATACCTATGGAGGTCATTCGCACTTCGTCGTTGCTTAGGGGTTGAGATACTTCCCCCATCAGTGGTATCAGAGCATTTGGGCATCTTGGAGGTATCACATACAAGCAAGAAGACCTCTTGGAATTGGTGGTTGAAGATTTGCATCAACAAAACCTTCTTGGAGGTAGCTCACATCAAGGGGGAGCTATTCTACTAAAAGTTTCAAGAGCACAAGGTGTCCATCTAAGGAAAGCTTTGGATTGAGGTAACCGCAGAGCCTCATTTTCATTTTACACACATTGGAGCATTAGCCAAGGGCTAGGTCAAGTATCAAAGACTAGATATGGGAGACTTCAACACTCAAATTGAAAAGCTAGACAAAGGGAACTATCAACCATGGAGATTTAGGGTCTCCAACTATCTTATGGGCAAGGGCCTTTGGGGGTTGATTAGTGGAAGTGAACCAAGACCTAGGTTGGATGAGAATCCAACCAATGACCAGAGAAGGGCCTTTAGGGAATGGAATGAAAGAGACAAGAGGGTTATCTTTATCCTTTCCCAACACATTAGCAATAGCATGATCGGCCATATCCAAGACTTGGATTCAAGCATGAAGGTATGGGTGACACTTGAAAGGCTTTATTCAACAAGCACCAAAGCAAGGAAGATCCAACTCAAGAATGAGCTCAACAACCTTAGGAAGAGCTCAGGGAGTAGCATAAATGACTACATACTTAAGGTCAAGGAGTTATCAGATGCATTGGGATCCATTGGAAGCCACGTAGACGATGACGATCTTGTGGCTTATACTCTCAATGGTTTGAGAGATGATGAGAAGTGGAAACCCTTTACCACTTCAGTTTATGTAAGGGATAATCTTCCCGATTTTGAGCAATTGGTTGCTCTCATTGTCACCGAAGAAATGAACATAGGTGGAAGTTCAACTAAAAGCAAGAATGCACAAGTTTTCTATACAGGTAATCGAAGGGCCAAAGGAAGACGAGGACAAGGAAGGGGCAAAGGAAGGTTTGGAGGAAGGCAAGGCCACTCAAGCAATCAAGGACATGACCAAGGAACCTCATCACAAAGAGGGAGAACAAGAGGAAGAGGAGGACGACATCAACAAAACAGGAATCAATATGGCGAAGGATGTTACATATGTGGCAAGTTTGGCCACTATGCTAGAGATTGCTACCAAGGAGGAAACCAAAGGAGCTATAATCAAGGTTCTTCATACAAAGGACAAGGTAATTATGCTTCTACAAGTTCAAAAAATGACAATCTCTTGATGATGGACATGAATGGGAATTCAACCAAAGTAGATAACACTTGGTATATTGATAGTGGATGTAGCAACCATATGAGTTGCGATGCTTCTTGGTTTACTAATCTACATGTTCCCAATAGGTAAAGGACATGTAGAAACAGGTGATGATACAACCCATGAGATCTCCCATGTTGGAGATGTAGCTTTGGATGACAAGGAGGAAGGAAGATGTCTCAAGGATGTCTGCATGTACCTACTATCACAAAGAACTTGGTGTCCGTTGGGCAAATGGTTGAAAGAGGCTATCAAGTAAGGTTCAACAAAGGTGGATGCTTTGTGGAGAACCCTAAGCAAGGTTACAAGGTCATAGCAAGAGGAAAGAAGCAAGGGAGACTCTTCACTTTGGAGGTAAATTCTCATTCCACTCAACATGTCTACTTCACATATGGAAACAAGAGGATTTCGGAGTTGGACTTGTGGCACAAGAGGATAGGTCACATCAACATACAAAGAATGAAGGAAATGCAATTCAAGAGGCTGGTTGAAGGTCTTCCCAACTTCCAAGGACAAGGTATGAAGCATTTATGTGAATCTTGTCAACTAGGGAAGCAAGCGAGACTTCCATTCAAGAAGAGTGGCTACATAAGCCAACATCCATTGGAGTTGATACATACAGATGTGTGGGGGCCAACCAAAGAGCAATCCATTGGAGGTAACAAGTACTTTGTCACTTTTATAGATGATTGCACAAGGATGGTCTGGGTTTATTTCATCAAAAACAAATCAGATGTGTTTATATGTTTCAAAGCATTCAAGGCAATGGTAGAGAAGGAAACAGGTACATATATCAAGAAGCTAAGGTCCGATGGAGGGGGAGAATATTTCTCCAATGAGTTTTCTCATTTTTTAATGGATCAAGGCATCAAGAGGCAAGTAACATGCAGGTACACACCCCAACAAAATGGAGTAGCAGAGAGAAAGAATAGATACATTGCCGAGATCGCTAGAGCAATGCTTAATGAGATGAATGTACCTAACATGTTTTGGAGTGATGCAGCAAATACCACCGTGTATCTAATGAATAGGGATCCTACCTCAGGGATCCATGGCTTGACACCATATCAAGCCTATTATGGTAAGAAACCTGATCTTTCCCACTTGAAGATATTTGGATGTACTTGTTATGTACATGTGCCAAGTGAATTGAGGCACAAGCTACAACCAAAGCTAGAAAAGTGTGTGTTTCTAGGATATTCAAATGATCATAAAGGTTACAGGTGCTTCAACCCAAACACAAAGGACTTCAGGATATCAAGGGATGTAGCATTTGATGAGCTACTCCCTTGGTATAAGAAGTATGATTGTATGCAGGACTATGAAGAAGAAAAGCATGGACATGATGAAGAACAAATCGACCTAGAGCTAAGCGGCCCAAGGTGGTCCATCAATGAAGATAGTTCAAGCATGAACTCACCATGGAGGGGGAGATCTTCATCAAGCTATGAAGCACAATCAATCAATAAAGGCAAATCAACATTGGTGGAGTTGGATGAAGAAGGTAATGAAGTTGAAGATGATGAAGGACACATGATGGAGAAAGAAGCCACGTCAAAGAAAGAGATCAAGTTCCCAAGGCAAAGGAGGTTTATTCCTCCAAAAGGTGAAGAAAGGAAGTCTTCTAGAGTTAAGTATCCAACTCAAAGGTTTACTTATGATTCATACATGGCAACGCACTATGCATATATGAACAAAGTAGTAGAAGATCATGAGCCCGATTGCTATGAAGATGCAAGCAGGTACACCGAATGGAAAGAGGCAATGCAAGAAGAGATCAACGCACTTGAGGAAAATCAAACATGGACTCTAGTGCCTAAGAAGGAGAACATGAAGGTAATAGGTAATAAGTGGGTGTATAAAGTAAAGAGGAATTCAGATGGATCTATTTCTAGGTTCAAAGCAAGATTGGTGGCCAAGGGTTTTGCACAAACCTATGGAGTGGACTCTGAAGAGACATTCAGCCCCGTGGCAAAGATGAGCACCATTAGGACACTCATTGCAATGGCTGCTAGCAAAGGATGAAAGCTTTTCCAATTGGATATCAAGAATGCCTTTCTCAATGGAGACTTGGAAGAAGAGGTATACATGGAGCAACCACTAGGTTTTTTTCATAAAGAGTTTCCACATCATGTTTGTAGGTTGAAGAAGGCACTTTATGGCCTAAGCAAGCTCCAAGGGCTTGGAACCAAAGATTGGTGGACTATTTGATCAAATGTGGTTACAATCAATGCAAGGCGGATCCATCTCTCTTCATCAAACAAAGAGGAGAACGTGTAGTCTACATGTGTGTGTATGTAGATGATCTTATCATTACAGGTAATGATACAAAGGGCATTGAGGAGATCAAGGCAAAGCTTGGAAAGGAGTTTAGGATCTCTGATCTTGGAGATCTTAGGTATTTTCTTGGCATTGAAGTTGTATACAAAGAAGAAGGTATTATGCTCATACAAAGCAAGCCTATTTCAAATCCCATGGAAGTTAATGTAAAGCTAAGCTCCATTGATGGAGAACCATTAGAGGATGTAACTTTGTATCGATCTATTGTAGGCTCTTTCAATTATGCCACAATAACTAGGCCCGACATAGCATATGGAGTTGGAGTGTTATCACAATTTATGCATAGTCCAAGGACTACACACTTGCAAGCTGCAAGAAGAATGTTACGATATCTCAAGGCCACTATAAATGAAGGATTGTTCTATTCATTTGATGATGATATGCAAGTCAAAGCTTATTCGGATGCCGATTGGGCCGGTTCGAAGGAGGATAGAAGAAGTACAAGTGGTTACCTAGTCATGCTAGGTAGCAAGATTATCTAATGGATTTCAAAGAAGCAACCAACGGTGGCATTATCTTCCACCGAGGCTGAGTATAGAGCTTTGGCGCAAGTCACATCATTCATCTAGCATCGAATCCTGTCTATCATGCTAGAACCAAGCATATTGAAGTGCACTATCACTTCATAAGGGAAAAGGTGATATCCAAGGAAGTTTCAGTACATCATATTGGTACCAAGGACCAAGTTGCCGACATGTTTACAAAGGCTTTGGATGGGATGAAGATTTCAAAATTCAAGCAATGCATCAACATGAAGGAGCTTGGATGAGGACGAAGAATTGAAGCTTGAGGGGGAGTGTTACAAGTCAAGCTTCAAGCTACAAATTCGTGGGGAATCTTTTATGGACATGTGGAGCAATCAAAGGAAGCCAAAAGCCACGAGATTCCATCAAGAAAAGTCACTCAACCACTCCCCAAGTCATCTCAACTAAGTCCTCCAAGTTAAGAGGCTGATTTGGAAAGGTAGTTCCTAGATTTTAGGGGCACACTTCTCACTATAAAAGGAGCATGTATCCTGACTTCTTTTGGGCCATCTTCTTGGATTTTTAGCTCATGTAAAGTGAGCACTAAGTGCTGGAGTTGTGATAAGCAAGCCCCTTGCTTGCTTGTTTGTTTTCTTTTAGTAGGCATATCTATGTGTGTGCACAGGCAGTGTTGCAACTCTCTACCCTTGAGTTGTTAGCATTGGTTCTCCCTAATATTGTATCCATTTGATGTAATTCTTGTCTCATTGGATAGATATTAGAGTCTATTTTATGCTCACAAATTCTCTAGAGCATTCTCTGAGTAATCTGGGAGCAACATTCAGTTTAGTGAAGTTGTGTGATTGATATCCCTCTTGGTGTGTAGGCTCTGTTGGAAATATTTTGCTCTCTGTTATAAGGGCTGGTTCTCCTTCTCTATGTATCCATTTTCTATGATTTTGGTGTCATTGGGTAGCTATTAGAGTGCTCTAAAGATGACCCAAGTTTGAGATTCATTCTCTGTATACTCTCTGAGAAAAGCTTGCTGGAGTGAAGTGAGGTATCTGCTTGACTGGCAGTTGTGAGCATTCAACTAGCTCATGTTGTAAAACTTGTTTCTCTTTGTGTAAGCATCCATTTGAAGTGAAATTTGTTTTTTTGGAAAGCTCTTGGTGTCTACTACAGGTCTACAAAAGCTCACTGGAGTTCTCTGCATAAGCTCTGAGTAACAGCACTTTTGGTGTGCAGAGGTCAAAGAAGGATACCTGTGGAGGTCATTCGCACTTCATCGTTGCTTAGGGGTTGAGATACTACCCCCATCATATGTGTATGTGTATGTGTATGTGTATGTGTATGTGTATGTGTATGTGTATGTGTATGTGTATGTGTATGTGTATGTGTATGTGTATGTGTATGTGTATGTGTATGTGTATGTGTATGTGTATGTGTATGTGTATGTGTATGTGTATGTGTATGTGTATGTGTATGTGTATGTGTATGTGTATGTGTATGTGTATGTGTATGTGTATGTGTATGTGTATGTGTATGTGTATGTGTATGTGTATGTGTATGTGTATGTGTATGTGTATGTGTATGTGTATGTGTATGTGTATGTGTATGTGTATGTGTATGTGTATGTGTATGTGTATGTGTATGTGTATGTGTATGTGTATGTGTATGTGTATGTGTATGTGTATGTGTATGTGTATGTGTATGTGTATGTGTATGTGTATGTGTATGTGTATGTGTATGTGTATGTGTATGTGTATGTGTATGTGTATGTGTATGTGTATGTGTATGTGTATGTGTATGTGTATGTGTATGTGTATGTGTATGTGTATGTGTATGTGTATGTGTATGTGTATGTGTATGTGTATGTGTATGTGTATGTGTATGTGTATGTGTATGTGTATGTGTATGTGTATGTGTATGTGTATGTGTATGTGTATGTGTATGTGTATGTGTATGTGTATGTGTATGTGTATGTGTATGTGTATGTGTATGTGTATGTGTATGTGTATGTGTATGTGTATGTGTATGTGTATGTGTATGTGTATGTGTATGTGTATGTGTATGTGTATGTGTATGTGTATGTGTATGTGTATGTGTATGTGTATGTGTATGTGTATGTGTATGTGTATGTGTATGTATCTACGTGTAAGTGTATGTATGTATGTGTAAGTGTATGTATGTGTGTATATGTATGGGTGTATGTGTGTATGCATGTTTATAAATTTAAAGTATATTTTTGTATACTGATCCTTTCTTTTGCTTGAGATAAAAATAACAAGAGATAGTGTATGGTAGAAAGAAATAAGAGAAGAGCTGATATACCAGCTAAGAGATGGTAGTATATTTGTAGACAACTACATCTTTAGGAATCATTTCCTCAAGATAAGGTATGCAAAATATTTTATATTATTGTGAGTTATAATTCTCATATATTTTATAAAGATTTTACTATTTAATCTATGTACTCTTGTTTGATTAAATAAACACAAGCTACTACAAAAAAGAGATTTCAATCATGTCATATGTCACAGTTAGCCTAAATGGGCCATCACGATTTTGTTGCTGCATTTGTAAGTATATGTATTATTGAAAATATATATTTTTTATTTAAAATACTAATAATTAATCTTTTTTATTTATTTCAATACAGCAAAAGGATTATGATCATTATCCTATGAAAAGGAAATCAAATTTGCTACATATTGTGGATATCAACATCTAAGTGAGAAGATAAGAGATTATCCAGATGATTTTGTGAGTATTATTAAATTTGATATACTTTATTTTATTTTTATTGATGTTTTATATGTTTTATTTATTTATGTTTATTATATGTAATACAAGAGTATTATGGAGAGGTGGATCTAGATGAGGTGGAGAGGTAGACACGGGAGGGACGATATTGATCGTCATAGGGTATTGACCCCTCCATCCATGATGCCCCTTCAGATACATCAAATCATGTAGATGATCATGATGATGTGGATGATCATGATGATGTGGATGATCATGATGGTGTGGATGATCATGATCAAGGAGCGGATTCAAATGATAGATACTTTACATTGGATGTATTTTGTATTGATTTTCTTTCTTGTTTGTAATTTTTTCAAGTCTTATATTGATCTTAAGTCTCTTGCTTTCGTTTGTTGTTGTTGTGTGTGTGTGCTTCTTTTTTCCCCAATGTGTATGTGTTTGTGTTCTATATCTTGAGTTCGTAAGTTTGGATATCTCTAAACTTATGAAGGTGTATATATATATATATATATATATATATATATATATATATATATATATATATATATATATATATATATATATATATATATATATATATATATATATATATATTCTCATATTGGTTATGTTTTTAGATGTGTCTATGATGTGAATTATATAAGTGAAATGTACTAATGATTTTTATTACAGTTTATATTTAACATGTGATTTATTACTTTAATTGCATAATTCATTCATATTATATGTGTATGTATGTGCATATACTTGTGTGTGTATATGTATGTATGCACATGTAGGTATATATCTATATTTGTGTATGTGCATATATGTGTTTGTATTTGTGTGTATCTGTGTGTATGTGTATCTTTATATGTTTATATGTGTATATGTATGTGTGTATGTTTATATGTAGATGTATGTGTATGTGTATGTGTATGTGTATGTGTATGTGTATGTGTATGTGTATGTGTATGTGTATGTGTATGTGTATGTGTATGTGTATGTGTATGTGTATGTGTATGTGTATGTGTATGTGTATGTGTATGTGTATGTGTATGTGTATGTGTATGTGTATGTGCATGTGCATGTGCATGTGCATGTGCATGTGCATGTGCATGTGCATGTGCATGTGCATGTGCATGTGCATGTGCATGTGCATGTGCATGTGCATGTGCATGTGCATGTGCATGTGCATGTGCATGTGCATGTGCATGTGCATGTGCATGTGCATGTGCATGTGCATGTGCATGTGCATGTGCATGTGCATTGCATGTGCATGTGCATGTGCATGTGCATGTGCATGTGCATGTGCATGTGCATGTGCATGTGCATGTGCATGTGCATGTGCATGTGCATGTGCATGTGCATGTCCATGTGACTTCAAGCGAGCATCCTACTGTAACAGTACAGTAACCCATCCTTCATCAAGACAGTGCTCACAGTCAAGCAACCGAATCACAGAAGGTATCTATGGGTTCACTTACAGTATGAGGACTATCACACACTGGAATTACCCTTATCCTAGGTAATTTCTCACCGTACAAATGCAGATCGAGATCAGCACTACTTCTGCACAATGCTCTAAGGAAGATCACTACAGTCACACAGACTTAGCAGTTCAACAAGGAGAAGAACACTACGTCGTACAACTTAGCAGGACAATTCATCCTATCGATCCACAGTAACTCTTCCAGAAACGATTCAACATCTTACTGACTGGAATAAATTCGCCGGGTAATCGAGATTGACAGATAACAATACAAAACACCACAGAGTACGCAGAACTCAAACAAGAAGTACTACCGCAACACTTAAGATTCGCTGCGCAAACTCAATCAAGAAGAATAACACAGCTACACATGGCGACCTAGAGTACTCAAAAACTAAACAACACACACTGCTGCAACATTCAAACAGACAACCAGACGAACAGTCTGGCGATAACGCAACAATATGCCCGAATCCCCACACTCTGGAGCGCTTCTTTTCATTGCTTTATAAAGATTTACAAATATGCGCGTAACAACCTTTCACGCGTGTTTTACAAAGATTTCCGTTACATCTGTCCCACTCCGGCGGCCGACCAACACTGGCACGCACGGTGGACTCGAACCTGCAAGTTTGTTTTACAAAATTATTGTTCATCGACTATACCTTCTAAATACATATTTCTAGCTAATCTAAACGTTCGGGCGATCTTTTTCTTTAGTGTTTCTAACATTTGTTTAAGGGTATCTGGCTCTACTAAGTGCGCATTTATTCTAACAGAGCTAAGAGCGATGGCTTCAGTGAGCAAAATTTTGGCCTGGGTTTGCAAAAAGGTTTCCTGTAGGTAGAATTCATTTGACAGGGCTGCATCCCTTGAAACCTTCATTTTAGCCAATTGTTTCTGCATGTTAATTACTCGTTCTTTCTGATTGATCAATTGATTATCTATCCTTTCGACATGTTGGTTTTGAAACTCTATTGTTTTGTAGTAAGCATCTCTTTCTCTTCGAGCATTTGCTAAGTCCTTCTGATATTTACCTTCCCTGGTCAATTGGTGTTTAAGCATATTATGGACACTGTCTAAAGATTCTTTTGTTCTATGTAGTTGTTCTTCTGCCTGCTTAGCTTCCCTCTGCTGCTCTTGGCTCTTCTGTACTACTTCCTACAGCTGGACTCTTGTTTCTTGTAGTAGATTTCCTAGTGCAATTTTGGTATCTTCTGTGTCTTTGAGTGTTTGATTTAGTTTCGTAATTTCTGTGTCGGCAGCAATCAGTAATTCTTCCTTTGCATGTATTGCTTCTAGAGCCTCATCTCGTTGAAGTGTGATTTCTTCCTGTTTCCGGAGTATGGCCTGTAATTGCTTTATCTGTTCATTGAGTGCATAGTTTTCTGCCTTTACTGCCTGTAACTCTTCCTGGAGGGGAGTGATATCTGCTTCCATTACTTCCAATTTGCGTTGGAAGTCTTCTCGTGCATTGTCTGTGATTTGCTTCAGATGTTGCGGCAGTTGTTGTGATAAGTTTATCAGCAATCGACCCATTGATTCTAATTCAGAGAATACTGGAATGGAGTGGGGTGGAACAGGGAGACGAGGTTGGGAAGAGGATGCAGTAATTTGCTGGGAGGTCGGAGGGGAGTAGTTGGGGGATGAGGCGGACGAAGCTGCGAGCTCGACGGGTGCGTTCGGTGGAATAGGACGGGTTGGGTTTAGTGGAGGTTCCGGTGGTGGAGTGGGAGTTACAGTTTGAGTTGTTACCTGGTTTGTATTTTGTTGTTCCTGCTCTGAAAATGTAGATTCTACTGCCTTAATTAGTCTATCCAATGCGTCTTTAGCAGCTTGCCCTTCATCGGTCTGTTGTTCTTCTTGAGACTCTTGTTGTGATTCTTCTTCGGTCGAGATTGTTTCTATTTCAGTCTGTTTTTCCTTTTCTTGTTGCTCAGATGATGCTGATTGGGAAGATGATTCATTGTGCATAGATGTGGCAGTATCATGGAATGTTTCTTCTTCTTGCTTATCCTCTTCTTTGTTGCTCTCATTGTTTTTCTCCGACAGATCTTTGTGCTTCGCTTTCAGAAGAGCTAATTCTTATTCTTTTTCGGCGGAATAGTTGGTTGAGTTCTTCTTCGTCTTCTTCTTCATCGTCTTCTAGCAGTTGTATCGACTCCTCATGTCTGAGAATGGGCCCCCGGGGTGGTGGTTGGGCTGCAAGGATTGCTGGAAAGAGAAATGATAGTATGTGCGGTAATCGGGACCTGGGCATGCCTCCCTTGTTCACCTGCTTGATTATTGCTACACACTCCTTGTGGATACATTGGAAGAAATAGGTCGCGAAGTTCACTGGTTCTTGGGCAGCTAAGTCTATGGCCGAGTAAAATGGCCGAGATATGTTGTAAGTGCGCTTCTGTAGGTTTAGGATTGCAACTAAGAACTACAGAGCTGATCTTTCTGGTTCTGGTCGACATAGAATCGCGTACTCGTTCGATGAGTACCTAGGAAATAATTCTCTCATGGTTGCTTCGGGGAGGTTAGGGCCTTTTTGTCTACCTTGCGCAGGGAGTCGAAAGGAATCCGCGAAAGATTGGAGAGTGATTACGGTTATGGTGGGTAAGGAAGTGATCGGCCAACTCTGCTCTGTAGCAGGCGTGTTGGCGATGGCAGAGATGATGTTGGCGCAAAATGGGTGGGACTCCACTGAATGCCAAGGTAGTTCAGCGAAGTTTGCCAACCCATGTATGCGTAGGTACTCTCCTACCTCGGTAGGGAGACCGTCACGGAAATCGGCGTAATTAGCCAAGGCTTCCATGGCGCACACGAAGATAGAGCACAGAACACAGAACACAGTGAAAACACAAAGCACAATCACATAAACACAATAACGTTTTTTCGGCGAACTGGAGAAGGTTATGTAGTGGTGCTGTAGCAGAGAGTAATCAAAAGCAGTAATAATTACGTGGCAGGGGGGTGATAATTCTTAACTTTGGTATGCATGCATGAAGAGCTAAAAAGGGTAGGGTGGATTTAGTCATAAATAGGGTTCAAAATGTGGATATTTACAGGCTTATATTATTAAATACGCACAAAGAAAAAGAAAAGTAAAGAAAAGCGAGCGCCAAATGACGCGGCCCATCGAAAAAAAACGTTTCAGTGCGGGTTAGCTATGTGTTGGTATGGTCACAGCTTCGAACCGTTGATTACTTTCGGAAGAGGGTTTCCTGTCAACGTAATCAACCGAAAAGTTGATGGGCCCACTTGTTCTGAAATCCGGTAAGGGCCATACCATCTTAATTTGAATTTACCAGCAGACCGATTCGACTTTGCATTATAAAAAAGGACAAGTTGTCCCACTGTAAAAACTGGAGTTTTCAAGTGTCGATCATGCATCCGAGCCTGTCTTAGTTGTACTTCCTGCAGAGTTAAAAAATTGTGCCATCGTTGCTCGTCTAATTCTCTGAGTGTATCCAACCGAAATGATAGTGAGTCTTCCGGTAGCAAGTTCTAAGTGATTGCTACTCGTAAACTTGGTATACCTATCTCCATTGGTGCTATTGCTTCTAATCCATAAGCTAGTTTGAAAGGTGTTAATCCGGTCGTTACCTTGTATGTAGTCCGATATGCCCATAATACTGCAGGTAGCAGTTGATCCCATCTTTCCGGTGCTTCCATGATCAATTTTCAAAGCATATTCAGCAGAGATTTGTTTGTACTTTCGGCCAAACCATTAGCACGAGGATAATAAGGAGAACTAAACTTATGTGTGACCTGGAACGACTGTGTAAGTGCCTTCATTAAATTGTTTACAAAATGAGTGCCTTGATCTGTAACAAGTTCCAGTGGTAAACCAAAACGTGGAAAGACATCGGTTAGCAGACATTTGGCTATCGCAACAGTTGTAGCAGACCGTAAAGCCCAGGCTTCTGCCCATCTGGTTGCATAGTCTGTACAGGTCAGAATGTAACGGTTGTTACTAAAGACTGCTGGAGGTGTAATTGGACCGATAAAATCTAGACCCCACTTCTGGAAAGGTTTCAATGGTAAGATAGGTTGCAGAGGGAAAAGATGACATTGTAAGGGTTGTCCAGATCTTTGACAAGTATCACATTGTTTGACAAACTGTTATATATCTCTGTACATAGTAGGCCACTAGAGACCACTCTGCAGAATTTTTCGGTGTGTTAAGTCTGCTGCAAAATGGCCACCAGAAGGAATAGAGTGAGCCAAAGTAATAACTGAGTTAACTTCGTGCGATGGAATACATCGAAGTAACATTCCGGTATGATCCACATAGTATAATTCTCCAGCAATTAATCGAAATCGGCGGCTAAAGACTGCAATTTTCCTGCGTACTACCGTAGAAGTCTGAGATGGAAGGCAGCCATCAGTGAGAAAGGTCAGGATCTGATCATAATAGGTAGATGGTGTAGGTGGGTCTGTAATTTCATCATTCGTTGGCTCAGAGCTATAAATCGCTGGAGTCGTGTCATCTATACCTATTGGAGCTTCACCGGAATCTAAGCGGGATAGGAAATCTGCTACGGCATGTGAACTGCCTGGCCGATGGATGACTTCGTATTCAAATTCCTGTAAAAGTAGAACCCATCGTGCTAATCGACCACCTAGATGCTATTGCCGAACCAGATAGACAAGTGCAGCATGATCTACATGAAATGTGAATTTACGGCCCAGCAAATAATGCCTGAATTTTTTGACAGAATATACTAGCCCTAGGCATTCTCTTTCTGTTACAGAGTAATTCTTCTCAGCAGGGGCTAATCTTCGACTTGCATAATACACTGGTCTGAACCATTTATCAATTTGTTGCATCAAAACACTTCCTATTGCTATATCTGAAGCATCAACAAATACATGAAATGGGCGATCCCAGTCCGGCGGCTGTAAGATGGGGACTTGTGTTAATAAATTCTTTAAACGATCAAATGCTATCTGACATTCCTGGGTCCACTCAAATGGTCGAGGAGTCTTGGTGATTAGCTTGTTCAGTGGTATTGCCAAATGAGCAAGCCACCGTAAGTGTCGTCCATGCCATCTTACTTGGCCCATGAAGCGCATAACTTCCTTCGGTGTAGTGGGCACCGGAGCTTCTAATACTGCCGAAATTTTATCTGGATCCACCTCTATGCCTTGTGCAGATACAATGTGACCAAGTAGCTTGCCACATGAAACCGCAAACATAGATTTGTTTGGGTTCAAACAGAGTCTGTATTCTCTGCATTTCTGAAAGCAGCACCGTAAATGAAACAGGTGTGCTATCATCTTACCGAAAATTGAAAAATCGTCAAGGTAAACTTGCATAAAAGAGGTGAGATAAGGAGAAAATATTTCCTGCATACATCTTTGAAATGTACTTGGGGCATTTCTCAATCCAAACCACATAACAGTACAAGCAAATACACCCCAGTTGGTAATGAAGGCAGTCTTTGGTATATCCTGTTCAGCCATTCTGACTTGATTATATCCACTGTACCCATCTAAGAATGAATACATTTCATGTCCTGCTACTCTATCAAGCATTGTGTCGAGAAAAGGGATCGGAAAAGGATCAGGCACTGTAGCTGCGTTCAATTTCCGGTAATCTACACATATTCGTAACTGCTTATTCTTCTTAGGGACAATAACAATTGGTGAGATCCATTCAGCATGCTCTACTGGTACGATGAATCCGACTTTAAGTAGCCTATCAAGTTCTGCCTTTACCTGTGATGCATAGTTTGGATTCATTCGGTAGCTGGGTTGTTTGTTTGGTTTGGCTTCCGGCTTCAACATAACTATGTGCTGATAGATGTGTGGGTCCAATCCTTTCATATCTTTGTAATCCCATGCAAAGACATCGGAGAATTCTTGGAGTGGCTGGATTAAGCCTGCCTAAAATGTTTCGGGTAAGTTTTGCTTTATCTTCACGGGACGCAGATGATCTTCATTGCCTAAATTATAAGTGATCAATTGATCTTCTGGGACATAAAATTGTCGAGGCTTCTCTGTATCGTCAGCTGGCTTAAAAATTTGTTGCAGTTGAGCGTCATCTATAGCAGCATTATCTTCCTTCTTATCTTCTTCTGTTACAGTCATTACCGTACAAACTGCAGGGTTCCAATTATCTACAACAGATTGTAGATCAACAGTTCCTAGGGAGATCAAGTCAATGTTATTTTTCAGAAATTCTTCTTCTTCATCATCTGACAATCCATCTAACATATGGACTGGTTCCGCCAAATATGGTCTAGCATGCAACTCGCAAGGTTGTATGGCATCTAATTTTACAATGTATTTATGATTTTTATCCTTGAAAGTGAGCTCTTGTGCAGACCAATCCTGTATCACCTTAGCATGCTTTAGCCAAGGTCGGCCGAAAAAGAGGTTGTAATCAAGAGTGGATTCCGGTAAATCTAATATGACAAAGGTCATTTTAAATGTTGTACCTTGTAAAGTGATTGGTACATTTTGTACAAGTCCAATGGGATGGACTCTTGATTGGTCGGCCATTCTGACAAAAAACTAAACTGGTTCGATTTCGGTCCACCCTAACCTTTTACACAGTGCAGCAGTAGCAATGTTGACTCCAAATCCTCTATCAATTAATACTTGTGTGATTTTATGATTCTTATACCATACCGTGATTAAAGGAACTGAATGATCGACCGTAGAATCAGGTTCCGGTTGTACTGTTGCTGTCGTCGGAATGCAGGAAGGCACAGGACTGAACTGTTGTTGAAATTGTTGTCGAACTCCTGGTACTAGTGCAAGTAATTGGCCCAAAGGAAGAGTGATGGATGCTTTAGATAAAATTTCCCAGGCCTTTTGTGATTGGATTGTTTCCACAGATTCTAAAGATGATGCGTCTACTGAAGATGATGTGTTTGTTGCTGATGATATGTCTGCTGCTGAATTGGCATCCTGTTGTTGTGTTCCTTCTTTGGTTAACGAAGTCTGGGTTACCAGAATAGGCTCTGGGAAGACTGGAGGTTCTACGGTGGTCCATTGACTAGCCTTGTTGTACATCCCTTGTTGTTCGCGTATACCTGGTTCAAATAATTCTGCTGCAGGTTGTAGTTGTTTACCGGAGTGGGTCTGAATTACTGTAGCTTGTGTTTCCACTGGTGTGATTTGTACCATATTAGCCATTGGGTTTTGTCGTTCAATCTTCCTCTGATCATATTCAGCTGCATCTTTACAGAATCTTCTAATGTGACCAAATTCACCATAGAAATGACAGCGCGGTGGTGGCAGATTGGGATTTTCCGGTGGCGGTCCGGTCTGCCAGCGGTTTGCATTATAGTTGTTATTTCTCTGTCCTCTATAATTTTGATATCCTTGTTGCTGATTGTTCCTCATTTGCGGAGGCACATAGTGATTGGCTGGTTGTCCTGGTTCCTGTATAATAGCATTAACAGTTGCGGTTCCCTGCACTTTTGCGTTGTATGCGTAGTTTTCGGTGGTATGTCCGGCAGTGTTGCAGATAGCACAGAATAGCTGATTAAGTGCACGAGTGGCACTAGTATGGCCTGAATTCTTGCATGTGATGTAGTATACTTGTCTGGTCATATCTTCGGCGACATTTCTGTTTGTTTTTAACCGTTCCAGATCTTCTGTAAATCCTCCAACCTTGTTTTCCAGTTGCAGAGCCATTGCGATTATTGCATCTAGCATCATAGCTCCCACACAGCGTATGATCATAATCTGTTTAAGTTGTGGAGTCAAGCCATTGATAAACCACTGAGTAATAACGTCGTCGGATAGGTTGGCGTGTGCTGGTGGCAACTACCTTAGATGCGTCCTGAATAGGGTAGCGTACTCTTGTACAGTTTGATTTACCTTCTGTCTGTTGTTTTGCAGGTAATCAAAAATTTCAGCTGGATTCTTCTTTAGCCTAAATCGCTGTAAAAAGGCATCTCGTACTGCTTCATAGGTGCCGAAGTGATTAATATCATATTCTGTAAGCCATCTAGCTGCTTCATTGACCAGTGTAGATTGGAAGACAATAGCCTTATACGCCGGATCCGGTGGATGGTTAAGAACTGCGTAGCTTATCTCGAAGGTGCGTACGTGAGCATCCGGATATCTCCTGGGAATCCACCAAATTTAGTGTATGTCACTCCTGTTGGAGGCGGCCTGGGTGGACATAACTGTTGTTGTTGCTGCTGTTGTTGTTGCCCGTTCATGGTGAGTGTATTGTGACTATCTTTTGTATCTCGGAGCTGAATATCTGAACTATCGGAATCTGTATCGTCGGATGATGCACTTTCCGGTGCGATGATTTTGCTCAATATGCTTCGAATCTCGGTTTCGAACAGCTTTCCTTCCTTCTTGATGTCCAGTGTAGGGAAACTTACTCCAAAAAGTGGTGGCTGGGCTGAAGATTCACCAAAAAATGGTAAACCGTCGCCAAAAAACTGTGATTCTGTTATCGGAATATCATCGGAATGTACCGAAAGTTTGCCAAAATAAGGTGTTTTTTCGCTTTCGACGATTTCCTTGGCTAGAGCGGTTCTAGTCGTAAACAAATTTGAATCTTTATCCAAGATTATTAAACTAGCTTCAGACTACGTCTTGGTAGGTTCTGGGGTTACTATATCTTCGACAGACTGTGCCGAAATAGTATCGGAATGTACCAGAGGCGTAACACGTTCCACCGGAATATGACCGGAATCAATTCTAACGTTCTTGACTTTCTTGACAACTAGATCAGACCTAGTTGTACTTCTTCCTTCTGGAATTAT
Source organism: Ceratopteris richardii (assembly GCA_020310875.1). Classification (NCBI taxonomy): domain Eukaryota; kingdom Viridiplantae; phylum Streptophyta; class Polypodiopsida; order Polypodiales; family Pteridaceae; genus Ceratopteris; species Ceratopteris richardii. The sequence goes on along the minus strand of CM035441.1, from coordinate 123,448,847 downwards.
CTTTAGTACATTAAGTACTCCAGACTGATAGTTCTTGAGATACGTTTCACCAGATCGAGTAACCGGCATGTATCATCTTTTGTACTAATCGCGTAGTATTACTATCGATAAAATTTTATAATCGCGTTTCCACAGCAAGTTTGCAACAATCTGGTTTTGTTGCTACTTCCGACAAACGAACGGTAATCTTGATGTTCGATTCTGATAGACGAATGGCAATCTTGATGCCACCTTCCCACAGACGGCGCCAAGTGTTAAGTGTCAAACTGTTAAACCTTTAAAATGCTTCGTTCTAACTATCAGAAGATCATTTAACTGACCTAAGTGGGTTCTTGGGAGTGGAAGGGGTCTGTAAAAAACAGAGGCCCTATACTTAGTTCCCAAAATAACTGATATCTACTATCCTTAAACAGTGTCGACATAGTCTTAGCTCAGTTCCCAGTAGCATCTAGACTATACCGAACTTATCGGTATCTTGGTACCGAATTACTTCAAGCGAGCATCCTACTGTAACAGTACAGTAACCCATCCTTCATCAAGACAGTGCTCACAGTCAAGCAACCGAATCACAGAAGGTATCTACGGGTTCACTTACAGTATGAGGACTATCACACACTGGAATTACCCTTAATCCTAGGTAAATTCTCACCGTACAAATGCAGATCAAGATCAGCACTACTTCTGCACAATGCTCTAAGGAAGATCACTACAGTCACACAGACTTAGCAGTTCAACAAGGAGAAGAACACTACGTCGTACAACTTAGCAGGACAATTCATCATATCGATCCACAGTAACTCTTCCAGAAACGATTCAACATCTTACTGACTGGACTAAATTCGCCGGGTAAGCGAGATTGACAGATAACAATACAGAACACCACAGAGTACGCAGAACTCAAACAAGAAGTACTACCGCAACACTTAAGATTCGCTGCGCAAACTCAATCAAGAAGAATAACATAGCTACACACGGCGACCCAGAGTACTCAGAAAATAAACAACACACACTGATGCAACATTCAAACAGACAACCAGACGAACAGTCTGGCGATAACGCAACAATATGCCCGAATCCCCACACTCTGGAGCGCTTCTTTTCATTGCTTTATAAAGATTTACAAATATGCGCGTAACAACCTTTCACACGTGTTTTACAAAGATTTCCGTTACATCTGTCCCACTTTTGCGGCCGACTAACATATGTGTATGTGTATGTGTATGTGTATGTGTATGTGTATGTGTATGTGTATGTGTATGTGTATGTGTATGTGTATGTGTATGTGTATGTGTATGTGTATGTGTATGTGTATGTGTATGTGTATGTGTATGTGTATGTGTATGTGTATGTGTATGTGTATGTGTATGTGTATGTGTATGTGTATGTGTATGTGTATGTGTATGTGTATGTGTATGTGTATGTGTATGTGTATGTGTATGTGTATGTGTATGTGTATGTGTATGTGTATGTGTATGTGTATGTGTATGTGTATGTGTATGTGTATGTGTATGTGTATGTGTATGTGTATGTGTATGTGTATGTGTATGTGTATGTGTATGTGTATGTGTATGTGTATGTGTATGTGTATGTGTATGTGTATGTGTATGTGTATGTGTATGTGTAGTGTATGTGTATGTGTATGTGTATGTGTATGTGTATGTGTATGTGTATGTGTATGTGTATGTGTATGTGTATGTGTATGTGTATGTGTATGTGTATGTGTATGTGTATGTGTATGTGTATGTGTATGTGTATGTGTATGTGTATGTGTATGTGTATGTGTATGTGTATGTGTATGTGTATGTGTATGTGTATGTGTATGTGTATGTGTATGTGTATGTGTATGTGTATGTGTATGTGTATGTGTATGTGTATGTGTATGTGTATGTGTATGTGTATGTGTATGTGTATGTGTATGTGTATGTGTATGTGCATGTGTATGTGTATGTGTATGTGTGCATATGCATGTGTACATGTATGTGTGTATATACATGTGTATATGTATGAGCATGCATGTGCATGTGCATGTGCATGTGCATGCATCTGCATGTGCATGTGCATGCATCTGCATGTGCATGTGCATGCATCTGCATGTGCATGTGCATGCATCTGCATGTGCATGTGCATGCATCTGCATGTGCATGTGCATGCATCTGCATGTGCATGTGCATGCATCTGCATGTGCATGTGCATGCATGTGTATGTGCATATGCATGTGTGTGTATGTGCATATTGTTGGAGCACAAGCATCGAAGCGCATCAAAGAAGTGGACACCCAAGAAGAAGGAGCAAGTAGGGAGCTCCAAGAAGTACATGTCAAATTTTTAGAAGGAATCCCTATAAAATAGTGATTTTCATCACTATAAACCATTGTAAATATAATTTCCCATTTTTACAACTCCATTTTCTTCAAGCCGAGGAGTCCTTGAGCTTGAGGACTATTAGGAATGTCATCCTACCAATTTTCATAATTTTTAGACTTTTTTTGAGCCCTCAAATAAGCCCTAGAACCTAAAACTTAACTAGGTTGGACACTAGGTCTGGACAAGGCCAAAACTAGTCAAAAAACTATAAAAAGAACTAGAGAGCTCATTTTTGGGGTTAGCTTGTTAGAGATTGATAGAGAGTTCTTTGTAATAGAAGCTTTCCATTGTTCCTCTCTTTGCTCTTACCGTGTGTGTGTGTTTGTGTTGTGTGTGCATGTTTGTGTGCTTTCACTCACGCACTTGTTCCATCACTTGCTCATGGTCTTCATACCAGTCCTCATGTCTCCACGGATTGACAAGTAAAGGAGGTGGTGCTTACACTTGAGCTACACCAAATTTTAGTGCCGTTGCCAGGGAGAGAGCTTCAAGGACAAGCATTGTGACGGTAAGATCGTGGATTTGCAACATTGGAAGGTAAAAAATAGTCATTTTCTGTTATTTTTTTAATTTTTCTTCTCCATCTTCATCAAAACCATCATCACCATCTTCATCTTCATAGAATTTTTTCATTTTTGAGTTCATTTTCACCATTTTCACATCATTTCTCATGTGTGGGAGTGCAAGAAAGAGCTAAGAAGTGCTTAGGAGTGCATGCGCTTGTGCTTTTCATGATTTTTTGCACATTTGGGGCTCGGCACAAAAATTCGAATTTCTCGCCTAAAAACTCAAAAAAGTGTGAATTTCTCAGAAAATTGCGATTCTCTAGAAATTTCAAAAAAAAATTCCCACCTAAAAATTTTGGAGAAAATGGTGATTCTCTAGAGGTAGCATTGGGAGAAAATCGTGATTCTTGGATGTGCATATTGAGAAAGTCGCGATTCTCTAGAAGAAATTCACAATTCTTTGGGAGAAAATCGCGATCTTCTAGACATCGATATTTTTGAGAAGTTCGCGATTCTTTACTAGAAATTCGCGATTCTCTGGACTTAGGAATTTTTGAGAAAATTGCGATTCTTTGCTAGAAATTCGCGATTCTCAGGAAGAAATTCACGATTCTCTGGACTTAGGGAATTTGAGAAATTCACGATTTCCTGGAAGAAAGTCACGATTTCCTAGACTTTGTGCTTTTGAGAAAATCGCGATTCTCTGCAAGAAAATCACAATTCTCTGTCAGAAATTCATGATTTCGTAAACTTCGAGAATTGAAGAAAGTCGCGATTCTCTACTAGAAGTTTGTGATTCTTTGGATTTGAGAAATTCGCGATTCTCTGCTAGAAACTCGCGATTCTTTGGACTTAGTGAGTTTGAGAAAGTCACAATTTCCTATAAGAAATTTGCGATTCTTTGCTTGGAAGATTTTGAGAAAGTCGTGATTTTTTGGAGTGGATTTTGAGATAGTTGCGATTCTCTGATAAAAAACACGCCTTTTTGGTTGCCTGATTCGCAAAAAATCACGATTCCCTAAGAGGGTTTGTCTATTTTGACCTCGAGAAGCCTGATTTGACATAACTTTTTCATCCAAAATCCATTTTTTGAGCTCTAGAGTGCATTGGAAAGCTTGTTTCAAAACCTACATGGCCTCAACTGGCTTTTTCTAAGAATAATGCATTGATTTTCAGATAGAGTAAGTTGAAGTTGACCTTCAGATGGGGTTGGGAAGCTAAGGGGGCTCCAAAAGATTTTGGGCAATACAAAGGGGAATTTTGGGACTAGAAGACAAAGTTTATGAACCTGAGATCTAGTAGACACCTAGGTAGATAGACAAAGCATTAGATCATCTGAGGCCAGTGTCAACCATACAGTCAAGTCTTGGGCTCAACAACTTAGTGGTTATCCCTACACATTAAGTTCGGAAACAAGTGACTCAGAAATGTCTTTTAGCATGGAAAGACCCACATGTACCTTAGGTACTGCATATTTACAAACACCAGATGGTCCCTATAAAACACAATTGAAGTATATCAAGACCAACCACTTAGGTGCTCGCATCTATGAGGATGGCTTGAGGCGATCAGTTCTCCAACTCGAAATCCCAATCAACCCTTCGGGCTTGAACACCCAATGGTCAAGTTTGAAGAGGGTTCGTACATTGATAAGGAAGAAACCATGTATATGGTCACCGACTTACCAGATAGGATAGATGAATTTGGAGATATGATTCTCGAGAATGAGATAGGAGACCTAGAGCAAGGAGACCTAGGACGAGAACCCAAGACCCCTATAGGCAAATCGATCTTAACCAGAATATTCACACCAAAATGGATTCCCTAGGATAACAAAAGCATAGAACTGTTCTAGAATAGGGAGACAGATGAAGCTTTTTGTAGATTTAAGACTGATCAACCTAGCAGGGCAAGAAATGTGACAATATATGAATTTAAAGATCCTGATACCCCTGGAAAAGTGGTCTATTTAGACAACACATTAGAGAGAGTATTCGTGGTATCAAAGCACGACATGCATGCATACACTTGGCAAGGCGAGTTGATTTTCCCTCCACCAAGGTCTAATGTTTCCCATGGCCTCCAAGGAGCAAGATCATCTCAGTCTCATGAGGCACAACAAGAAAGAACAAGAGAGAGACCAGAGGTAAGCTTTGCACACAATGTGAGTAGAGAAAGATTAGGATTTGAAAATGAAACACCTCAAAGAGAGAGACATAGAGCACATAGGCCTCAAAGAGATGAACATGACTTTCCATTGCCTAGACCCCAAGAGTACCCAAGGACCCTTAGACCCTCTCAAGTGGTCAAGACAATGAAAAACTACTTTGATGGATCAAGAGATCATTATGATCATGTGGCCGAGTTCAAACAAGTGCTAAGAAATAAACAAGTTGAGGATTTGTTCACTTAGTTCGAAGCATTTGGTTTGACTCTTAAAAGGTACTACCTTAGCTTTGTTTCAACCCTTGACTAGTCATAACTATCGAGATATAGGTCAATTGCTAGATGAATTTCAAGACTAGATTCCGCTCGACCATCTCTTCGGGGGGTATCGGGGGACGATACCCTGTGTTCACCCACTGTATTACACCTCATTGTAGAATTTTCCAAGAGTGGTATCATGCATAACACATCATCCTTGATCCACAGCTTTAAGTAGACACCCCAAGAAACAGTGCGACTAGCAGGAACAAGGTTCAGACAATACTTAGAAAGATGCCCAATTCCAGAGTTACCCACACCAGCCAAACAAGTGGCTTTGTTTTTAGATGGCTTACTAAGCACAAAGTTGAGATCATATGTGTACTTGAAAGAGCCTAGATCCATAAGAGGGTGTGTGCATGTGCATAGACATAGAAGACAACTTGGGTGAGGAGTTATGACTATCCAAACTCTATAATGATTCTGACAATTTTACTAGTCATACCTCCAAGACCCCCATGGAGATAAATGAGATAGCTGAGAAGGTTGCCAAGAAGCTAGGAGTTCAAAATAAACAAACACCAAGGGTCACCTCATTGAAGCGATGTTACAACTATGGACAAGACCATATGGCTAATGTTTGTCCAATGATGGCTCAACCCCAACGAAACTTGAATGATGCATACTGCACAATTAAGAGAAAATACATGAACCACATGGCTCAAAATTGTCCCTACAATAGGCAGGTTGTTAGACAAACTTATCAGCAACCTTACGGGTAGGGTAGGTACTAGAACCAATACCAAGAGCTATATTATAGGCCACAATAGCAATATGAACCTCAGTACCAACAGCAATATTAGGCACCATGATATTCAGTTTCCTATCTCACAGATGAGAAAGTTTATGCATTGCCCAGGAGTCAAGCATTGGCAGGCAGTTAAGCGCATCTTTCACTATTTGAGTGGTACTCAACTACTTGGGTTGTTTTTATCCCAAGGGGGGATCACTACGGCCAGATTTGCATGCTTTTTCTGACTCTGATTGGGCTGGTTGCTATGACACTCGTGTGTCCACTAGTGGCTTTTGCTTCATGCTTGGTAGCTCATGTATATCTTGGTTGAGCAAGAAGCAGCCTACTGTAGCCACTTCCAGTTGTGAGGTTGAGTATAGGGAAGCTTTCACAGCGATTGTAGAGTGTGTGTGGCTCAGCCGCCTTATGGCTGATTTGGGTGTTGGTCAGACTTCTGCCACCACCATCTTCACTGACAGTCAGAGCGCATTGGCAGTTGCGAGAAACCCTGTGTTCCATGCTCGCACTAAGCACATTGAGGTGCATTATCACTATGTCAGGGAGAGGTTCTCTACTGGGGAGATCAGCTTGGCATATGTGCCCACGCAAGAGAACATTGCAGACCTTTTCACGAAGCCTCTGCCTAGGGAGAAGTTTGAAGCTTTTTGCAAAGCTTTGGGCTTACTTCCTTTTGTGGAGTGATTTCCACATAGCTTGGAACTTCCTTATACATGAGTGCTAGCTCCTTGTTCACCGCATCACTCCCAGGGGGGATTTGTTGATATATTTAGGTAGTGATGTGTGTGAACACTCTAGGACCGCCGGGGCACTTTTTTCCCTCTTTAGGAGGTTTTTTTCCCCCGGCTTGTATATACGCCTATTGCCCTAATGGGCTATTTATCTTTGTACATTCTCTAGTAATACATTTAGTATTGTGTGTTGTGCTCCAAGCTTCTTCTTCTTCTTCCTTGTGTTGTTCGCGTGCTTCCGCAGACGTCTAACTCCAACAATTTGGGCTCACCAATGCACCTGCAACATTCCAAAGGCTCATGTGTCATGTGTTCAAAGAGTTCTTGCAAAAGAGCTTAGAAGTATATGTGGATGATTTATGTGCCCATTCCCAAGAAAGGAGATACCATATTCATGAGCTCAAACAGATCTTCAACAAGTGCAGAGAATATCGAGTGTGTCTGAACCCGGAGAAGTGTGTGTTCATGGTACGTCAAGGCAAGATCTTAGGTCATATAGTTTCTAAGAACGGAATATTGACAAATGCGGACAAAGTCAGATCCATGGCAGAGTTGCCTAGGCCAAGGAATGTTAAAGAGGTACAAGCCTTTATGGGCCATTGTGGATATTACCTTAGGTTTATCCACATGTACCCAATCATAGTTAAACCTCTTTACACTCTATTGACAAATTTTGAGTGGAACAACGAATGCGAGAATTCCTTCAATGAGCTAAAGAGACGATTGTGCACATCACCAATACTAACCACTCCTGATTGGAATAAACCATTCCATGTTCATGTGGATGCATCTAATCATGCAATAGGATGTGTGTTAGCACAACCAACAGGTGAAGGAAATCTAGATTTGCATATAGCATATGCTAGTAGATAGTTAAATGCGGCTGAACGAACCTATACAACAACTCAAAGAGAAGGGTTAGGCATGGTATATGTCGTGAAGAAGTTTAGGCACTATCTATTGGCCATCAAGTTCAACTTTTTCACATATCATCAAGCTATGTTATATTTGGTCAATAAACCTTGCAATACAGGACGCTTAGTAAGATGGTTCCTCTTACTAATGCAATATGACTTTGAAGTTGTTGTTAGGAAAGGTCAGACCCACCTCAAGGCGGATCACCTTTCCCACGTCACTTCAGGAGAGTCACCACAACGAGTGTCTGATGAATTACCCGATGCTTATATGTTCAATTTAGAAGTTGTTCCTGAATGGGCAAATAAGTTGGTGTGTGTCCTAACCTTCGGACCCACAAATAAGAATGTGAAAACGACCAAAGATGAAGTTGTAAGATCACAAAACTATCAAATATTGGCAAGAAGTATGTACAAACAAGATACAAAGGGTGTACTAGCTTGTTGTGTCGAGAATGATGAACATAGTAGTTGGTTGCAACAAGCACATGAAGGATTGCTAGGAAATCACTATTCTAAAAACGAACATTGCAAAATCTGAAACGTTTAGGAATGTATTGGCCTAGTATGGATACATGTCCATGTGCCAAACATCAGGTGCAATGGCTTCTCGAATAATTGTCCGACATCCCTTTGTGACCTTAGAGGTAGGACATGGAGAGAATGTAAGGAATGTGAGAGCATTGATTGACTCAGGTGCTACAACTAGTGTAGTTAGACTTTCATACTACCAAGACTTGCAATTGAACATCAATCCCATAGAAGCCTATCTCATAGGGTTGGGAGGTGTGGAAACCCCTTGTTTGGGCAAGGTGGAGGTTCTCATCTACCTTCAAGATGTCCCAATGACAATCAAAATGCAAGTGTGTCAAGATGAGGACCTTACAAAACCACTTGTCTTGGGTCATTATTGGATCTATGACCATGCAATCAACTTAAACCTAAGAAGTCAACTTCTTCAAGTTTGGGTACAGGAACAATGCATTACAATGGAATTAGAGAATTTCATGATGACAAATCTAGGTAAACAACACATTCTCTTAGTTCTTCTAAAGCTAATCTTAGAGAAGAAGATGTTGTATGTGTCTAAAGTTCTATGATGCAGAAGGATGTTGCCTCCAACAAAAGAGTCGAAGACCCATTGAGACTTCCTTCTTTTATGAAGTCTTAGCCATCTGTAGCAGTTCAACCACACAGGCAAGAGGAACAGTACAAGACAACTGTTGTACCAACGAGACAAACAGATTTCAAGAAGAAAGTGGTTCCAAGCATGAAGCAGATCTAGGTACAAAAAGGAGGCCAACCACCAGCTTTGCCCCCACAATTCCCATCCAGGCAAGCGAACCAAGCCAGAAGATGAACGAAGAAGCTAGGACAAGCTCAACCACAAGGTATCCGACAAGTTTGGGTGCCTAAGAAATTAGCTTAAGCTCAACAAGGACAATTAAAAATATGGGTACCCAAGAAGCTCTTACATACACAACAACCTATGCTCTTCCACATGAGAAAATTCTCAACAAAGAAGCAGGACGAGGCAAGGGTCAGAACCAAACACTAAGATCAAAAGCAGACCAACTCACCTCTTCAACAAGAGTAAGAAAACGAGAAACAATGGTATGGGTATGGAAACCAAAAGGACTCATAGCCCATGCAGAACTAAAGAACCAACCACATGGGATATAGATTTTAAGCAACCACTCAAAGATGAAGAAGTCAAAAGTGACCCGTATGTAGCCACACACAGTTCTAAAATGGATCCCTATAAGGAGGAAAGACCAATTGTCATTCCGGGATCCAATGGATACCTCCAACAAAGGCTACCTCAGTGTCTACAAGAAACATTGACAGCCTCGACATGCGACAACCATGTGCTCCTTGCACAACCCTGTCTTTTGCACCATTCAAGTCATGCATTTCCAAAGTATGCATTAATATAGGGCCACATTACGTGGTTGTGCATAGACACATTTGAGAGTCCCAGGCATAAGAGAACATTGACATATGTCAACTATTTTTACTATTTGTAACCTCTTTCTTCTTGTTTTGTGTCATTGTTCCTCAAAAAACCAAAAAAAAAAAGAAGAAAAAGAGAAAAAGAGAAGAGAGAGCTTGTTTCCAGGTTTGGCTCATGGAACATGAATGAGTTATGCTTAGTTGAAAGTGGTATCGTTGATGACTGGGCATTTATCAGTTTGGATAGAAGTGTGTCTTGGCTAGCAGACGATATTATTGCTGCCTTATCTGGTAGATGTCCAAAACTTGGCATGAACATGGCATCCACAACTATTGTTCCCCTTACCATGGTAGGAGGGAAGAGCTTGAAGGTCCGCAACTTGAGCAATGCTTAACTACTGTATGTACGAGAGCATCCAAGGAGATGTCTGCAAGCGGTAGTTCTGGTTCCTTGCAAATCCTTGTATGTATATTGGGCGAGAAGACTCTTGCTTATGGTGAGCTAAAGAAAATAGAGAGGGGACAGGACCAGGCACTCGAAGAATCTCATCAGTGAATCATCAACAAGGACATCCATCAATAATGGATGATGTGCCATTGTTCAATCACTATGATGGGAGTGCAACACGAAGAGTAGAATATTGATCGACCTTTCATGGTAAGAATCCTCTACTTGGGTATCACAACAACATAGATAGATTAGGAAACCTCTTTGTCAACGTACCCTTGAGCAATTTGCTCAAGAACTAATTTTTTGCACCATGTTTTTTAAATGCATTCCCCAAGTAAGCATGCATAGGGCTATATTACAAAGCCATGCACAAGGCACATATGTTCCTCAAGCCATGCACGAACACACTTACCCATCATTCCTTATGGGTTACGAGTACTTGGCACCACTACTATGAACATCATCTTTGGAAGATCTAAAGGACATCAATGGAGGCTCACAACGACACATTCATGTTGGAATCCAAGGATGAAGCACATCTCAAGGGACTACAACTTGAAAAGACTTGTAGTGACAAATGAAGAACCAGAAAACCGACCATGCCACAATTGGAAGATAGAAGGCTCTCGTTCATACAAAATGGACACTACCTCTCAAAGCCATACATGGAACAACCACTACAACAAGGGTTTGTCAGGGAGAACAGACTCGAGAGGGGGGGGGGAGTGTTGGAGCACAAGCATCGAAGTGCATCAAAGAAGTGGACACCCAAGAAGAAGGAGCAAGTAGGAAGCTCTAAGAAGTACATGTCAAGTTTTCAGAAGGAATCCCTATAAAATAGTGATTTTTATCACTAGAAACCATTGCAAATATCATTTCCCATTTTTGAAACTCCATTTTGTTCAAGCCAAGGATTCCTTGAGCTTGAGGAGTATTAGAAGTATCATCCGACCAATTTTCATGATTTTTAGACTTCGTTTGATCCCTCAAATAAGCCCTAGAACCTAATTTTTAACTAGGTCGAACACTAGGTCTGGAAAGGGCCAAAACTAGTCAAAAGAACTATAAAAAGAGCTAGAGAGCTCATTTTTGGGGTTAGCTTGTTAGGGAGTTGGCTTGTTAGAGATTGAAGCTTTGTAAGAGAGTTCTTTGTAATAGAAGCTTTCCATTGTTCCTCTCTTTGCTCTTACCATGTGTGCGTGTCTGTGTATGTGTGTGCATGTTTGTGTGCTTTCACTCACACACTTGTGCCTTCACTTGCTCATGGTCTTCATACCAGTCCTCACATCTCCGCAGATTGACAAGTAAAGGAGGTGGTGCTTACGCTTGAGCTACACATATGTATGTGTATGTGTATAAATATGTGTTTATGTGTGTATTTGTATGTGTATTTGTATGTGTATTTGTATGTGTATGTGTATGTGTATGTGCATGCATGCATGCATGTGCATGTAGATATGTTTGTGCATGTGCATGTATATGTGTATGTGTATGTGTATGTGTATGTGTATGTGTATGTGTATGTGTATGTGTATGTGTATGTGTATGTGTATGTGTATGTGTATGTGTATGTGTATGTGTATGTGTATGTGTATGTGTATGTGTATGTGTATGTGTATGTGTATGTGTATGTGTATGTGTATGTGTATGTGTATGTGTATGTGTATGTGTATGTGTATGTGTATGTGTATGTGTATGTGTATGTGTATGTGTATGTGTATGTGTATGTGTATGTGTATGTGTATGTGTATGTGTATGTGTATGTGTATGTGTATGTGTATGTGTATGTGTATGTGTATGTGTATGTGGTATGTGTATGTGTATGTGTATGTGTATGTGTATGTGTATGTGTATGTGTATGTGTATGTGTATGTGTATGTGTATGTGTATGTGTATGTGTATGTGTATGTGTATGTGTATGTGTATGTGTATGTGTATGTGTATGTGTATGTGTATGTGTATGTGTATGTGTATGTGTATGTGAGTGTATGTGTATGTGTATGTGTATGTGTATGTGTCTGTGTATGTGTATGTGTAGTGTAGGTATGTGTATGTGTATGTGGTGTATGTGTGTGTATGTGTGTGTATGGTGTGTGTATGTGTGTGTATGGGTATGTGTATGTGTATGTGTATGTGTATGTGTATGTGTATGTGTATGTGTATGTGTATGTGTATGTGCGTATGTGCATGTGTATGTTTATGTGTTTATATGTGTGTATGTGCATGTGTATGTGTATGTGTATATGTATGTGTATGTGTATGTGCATGCATGATCGTGCATGTGCATGTATATGTGTATATGTGCATGTGAATGTGTAAGTGTGAGTATGTTAATTAATGAAAACAAAAAAATTTAAATGATATACAAACAATGAAAATTGTACTTACAATAATTAGCCATATATTATGCTCGATAGAGAAAGACAGAGACAAATCAAAAGAGAGCACGAGAGAGAGAGAGATACAAAGTAGAAGAGAAAGAGATAGAGAAAGAGAGATCTTGAGCTCGTATGTGCAATGCAAATATGAACATTGAATCGCTCTTCAATCAGATGCACGCAAATGACAATTGAAGAACCAAATTTATTTTTATTTTTTTCAAAAGCAAGCTTCACATAAGCGATGTGAATGCATCGTATATGCAATCCTCTGAACCATCACATATGCAATATTATTGAATGTTGCATATGCGATGCTTTTTAGCATCGCATATGCGACACTCCCAATGTGTCACATATGTGACTCACGTATGTGAAGCTTGAATTAACGTTCTTAGTAGCCATGGAAATAGCATCAATATTAGCACCATTTAAACAATAGTGTGCTCTCGATGCTCAATGTGTCCGAATGTACGATCACGAAGCGACAAAATTGTGTTGCATCAACCGTCGCTATGCCCCCATATTCCTTGTACTAAATGAAGAGATCAAATTTTAATTTTGAATATCTATTCATTTTTGTGAGAATCTAAAAGTAATATTTGGAGAATCTCTTTTTTTTATTTCCTTACCTTCTATGTTTCTTGGTTTCCTTCTTGGACTCCATGTTCAATCACGTTTGCTTTTTTTTCTTGATGCAAATACACACGTGCTACTAGTTGCTATAGCGTTGTTCTACTTTCTCCACTTTGTAAATTTTAAAATGACATCCTCTATGAATTTTATAAAGAGTTTGATAATGTAACTGACCTACTTACATTGTAACCAACTAGCAATCTAGTTGGATCTAGCTCAATTTATTTCTAACAAGGTAGAGTGGCTATTTTTCACCACATGTTTGCTCTATTTTTTGACTATTTTTACAATCGTTTGAGGTTTTTTGTTTTGAGGCATTTATAATTTGTATTTAAGATACTTTCCACTACTCATTTCCTTTTTGTAAAATCACAATTCATGTAATCGTTTGATGTTGAAATTGTCGTTGCTTCCAATATATTAAATATTATAACCATGTTTCACATTCCATTTATGTTTTCCTCTATCAAGCATGTATTCAATATTGTTAGTGAACACACTAGGATTATCGGGGCACTTTTTCCCTCTTTAGGAGGTTTTTTTCCCCTGACTTGTATATATGCCTATAACCCTAATGGGTCACTTATTTTTGTACATTCTCTTGGTAATACTATCAATATTGTGTGTTGAGCTCCAAGCTTCTTCTTCCTTGTGTTGTTCACATGCTTTCGCAGACCTCAAAATCCAACATGCTCACCAATTTTTGTGTGATTCTGAGATTGTGACAAGAGGGGTGTCGACAATGCCCTAGACAAAGCGCTGACTTGCTCTGATACCAATTGTTGGAGTTTGAGCTTTGTGGAATATGTTGAAGAATCAATCACAAATTGGACATAAAGCTGAAGATCAAAGTCTAAGAAGAAAAGCACATGCATATGTGAAGGGACAATTTCACACATGTACCATATTTGTAAAGTTAGACTTAATTTTAGTTCTAGAATTTTCAAAAGTCACAAGATTGAGAAAATCTATATAAACTAGTTTGTATCAATAGATGGTAAGAGAAAAAGGAAAAAGAAAAAAGAAGAGAGAGAGAGAGAGAGAGAGAAAGAGAGATTTTATATGATTGAGCATAGTCGAGCTTCTCTAAATAAGAAAGTACTTATAAATTTCTAAGTTTTTCATTGCTATGAGAAGAACTAATTAAAGCTCTATGTATGAGACTCTCTCCTCCATCTTCATAATTTGCTTACTGTGTAATGATCTCAAAAGTTCAAGTTTCCCAAGAAACTCGATGCCTCACATCAAGTTTGTGCTAATAAGTCCTTGTTTTATTCTCTGAGTTTTTACCTATTGTTGAATCTTCTTAAAAACATGAGCTTTTGGAGCAACTCAATGCTTGGCATCGAGTTTCAACATAAAACCGATGCCTAGCATCGAGTTCCATCATAAAAGTATTTTTCTTCATATCTGTGTTGAAGGGGGCATTTTAGGTGCTGAAAAAGTGGCCAAAAACACATCAATTCGATGCTTGGCATCAAATTCTTGCTGCAAGTCGATGATAAGTTGAAATTTTTCAAAAATGGACAGGCGCTTTTACTCAAATAGGCAACATTTCCTATTTTGGTAGTCAGACATAGTCATGTTTTAAGGCCATAACTTGGTGTATAGTGCAAAGTTTTTAGCAAATAATAGCTTGTTGGAAAGCTCTTCTCTTCTACTTTCATGCAATGTATTTGTGCTAAGAGAAATAAGCAAAAGAGTGAAGGTATGTTATTTCCGTGATTAGAAATTTTTGAAGAAGTAACGTTCTCAGTCTAGCTATTATTTCTCAAACTTTGAAGAAGCATTGAGTTAATGGTGACCATAGACGTTGTCTAGTGTCAGATTAATTCATTTCTTGTGATGTTTCATACATCAACAGAATAGCGCAAGGAAGAAGAAGAAGCTTGGATCTCAATACACAATATTGAATGTATTACCAAGAGAATGTACAAAGATAAGTGACTCATTAGGGTTATAGGCGTATATACAAGCTACGGGGAAAAAACCTCCTAAAGAGGGGAAAAAGTGCCCGGGAGGTCCTAGTGTGTTCACACACATCACTACCAAAATATGTCAACAGTTAGGGTTAAAATTTGTGCATTTTTTTCAAGGTTTCAATGAAGCTTGCGCTTCTATTTCTTTTTCTTCTTCTTCTTCTTCTTCTTCTTCTTCTTCTTCTTCTTCTTCTTCTTCTTCTTCTTCTTCGTCTTCTTCTTCTTCTTCTTCTTCTACTACTACTACTACTACTACTACTACTACTACTACTTCTTCTTCTTCTTCTTCTTCTTCTTCTTCTTCTTCTTCTTCTTCTTCTTCTTCTTCTTCTTCTTCTTCACATTCTCTATTATTGAAATTCCTTGAGCTTAGCACAAAGCGCATGGGCCATTTGAGGAGATGAATATCGTCCTTTACTGCTAATTGTTCTTGGAGTTGCTGGATTTGAGTCTGCAATGAATGATTCTCGGCTTGGGCTACAAGTACTTCTTCTTGGAGAGGGGCAATGTCTGCTTCTAGAAGGTCAACCTTGCTCTGCAACTCCTGTTCAATTGTCTGAGTGGCCATCTTCATCTGGAGGGGCAATTGCTGGGAGAATTGGATGAGGAGTTGGCCCATGGATGCCAATTCAGCGAACATCATTGGGGTGGAAAGAGAAGAAATAGGATGCGATGGTGTTGCAGACTGCAGGTGAGGTGAGGATGGGGGAGATTAGTCGGGGGAGGATAGGAGATTGGTCAATGCCTCCCGAACCAAAACACGGAGATCAGAAAAGAAAATCGAGTGGGAAGCAAAAAAGAGGAAAACTACCGAAGACACCGCACGAGGTGGTAGACGACGGATGATAGGGTCAAAGCTTCGAACCATTAATCACTTTAGGGAGAAGGTGACCAGTTAGGGTAGCCAACCGAAAAGTTGTGGGTCCCACTTGTTCAACAATCCGGTATGGACCGAACCATCGTAGCTTAAATTTTCCGGCAGATCTATTAGACTTCTCATTATAGAAGAGGACTAATTGGTTTACTGTAAACACGGGATTTTGAGGAAATGATCGTTGGGTTTGGCTTGTCTCAACTGCACTTCTTGCATCACTCGGAAACTCTCCAGACGCTGTTCATCCAGGAATCGTAAGGTCTCTAGTCGAAAGGGGAAAGATTATTCTGGTAATAGCTTCCATTCCAGGGCCACACGCAGACTGGGAGCAATCGCTTCTAATCCATATGCCAACTTAAAAGGAGTTGTTCCATAGGAGCAATCGCTTCTAATCCATATGCCAACTTAAAAGGAGTTGTTACGGTCGCCACTTTGTATGATAAGCCCATAGTACAACAGGTAGAAATTGGTCCCATCTCTTTGGGCAATCCAACACCAGTTTCTTCAAGATGTTTAAGAGAGATGTGTTAGTACTCTCAGCAAGTCCATTTGCTCGTGGGTAAAAGGGAGAACTGAATTTATGCACAATCTGGAATGTTTTCGTAAGCACTTGCATTAATGTATTTGCAAAGTGTGTACCTTGATCAGTTACTATCTCCAAGGGTAACCCATAACCTGGAAAGATATCCTTCATTAAGCATTTAACAGCCGCAGCCGTTGTAGCTGATTGTAGAGCACATGCCTCGGCCCATCTAGTTGCGTAATTTGTGCATGTCAGAATATATCTGTTATTGGTGACTGTGGCCGGAGGTGTAATAGGTCCTATGAAATCCAAACCCCATTTTTGAAAGGGTTCAAGAGGCACAACGGGTTGGAGAGGGAAGTAGTGTTGCTGTAAAGGCTGACCGAAACGCTGACACTCATCGCACTGTTGTACATATTTGGTGACATCACGATACATAGTGGACCACCACAATCCACTCTTCTGAATCTTCCGGTGAGTCAGGTCAACCGCAAAATGTCCTCCGATTGGGGCAGCATGGGCCATGGTAATGACAGAAGCAATTTCATGTGGAGGGACACATCTGGGTAGTACTCCTCAGTGATCCATGTAATATAATTGTCCGACAATCAATCAAAAGCGTCAACTGTACGTGGCTAGTCTTCATCGAGCAGCTGAAGAAATCATACCAGGTGGACATCCACTAGTCAAGAACAGAAGCAAGGTGTCATAGTAAGAGGAGGGTACCGATAATTCCCGTTGATCATCCTGTATTGTCTCTGCTGCATAGATGAGCTTGTGCTGACCCTAGTCGATGTACGACGGAGTAATCAAAATCTTGAAGCAGCAGGACCCATCGTGCTAGCCATCCTCCCAAATGTTGTTGGTGCACCAGATACACCAATGCTGCATGGTCTATGTGGAAGGTGAAGCAAGCGTCTACCCAACAGATAATGTCAAAATTTTTTCATAGAATATACTAAGCTTAGACATTCGTGTTTAGTAATGGAATAGTTGCGCTCTACCGGGGCCAATCTGCGGCTTGCATAATATATGGGACGAAACCATTTATCCATCTGCTTAATCAGCATGCTTCCAATGGCACTGTCGGATGCATCTACAAAGACACGAAATGGCAATTCCCAATTGGATGCTTGTAAAATGGGAGCCTGAGTTAACAATGATCTCAGTCTGTCAAAAGAAAGTTGACACTCTTCGGTCCATTCGAACTGACGGGGGCTACTGGTTATCAATCGATTGAGTGGTATTGCCAGATGAGCAAGCCAACAAGGATGCCACCCATGCCACCGAATTTGGGCCAAAACCCGCATCACGTCTTTAGGTGTCTTAGGAGCAAGAGCCTCCAGTATGGCCTTCACTTTATCTGGATCCACCTGAATGCCTTGTTTTGAAATAACGTGTCCGAGCAACTTTCCACAAGAAACAGAGAATACCGATTTATTCGGGTTCAGGCACAAGTAATATTCCCGACACTTTGAAAAGTAACACCGTAAATGGTACAGGTGTGCTGACGTATCACCAGATAACGAGAAATCATCCAGATACACTCTCATAAATGTGGTGAGATAAGGGGAAAAAATTTCTTGCATGCAGCATTGGAACGTACTAGGAGCATTGCGCAGTCCAAACCACATTATGGTACACGCATAGACACCCCAGTTGGTAATAAATGAAGTCTTGGGTATGTCTTGCTCTGCCATTCTGACTTGATTGTAACCACTATATCCGTCTAGAAAGGAATACATCTCCCTGTCAGCCACGTCGTCTAACATGGTATCCAGGAATGGCAACGGAAACGGATCAGGTACAATTGCGGCATTGAGCTTTCGGTAGTCCACGCATATCCGAAGCTGCTCGTTTTTCTTCGAAACTATAACAATGGGAGAGATCCATTCTGCATGCTCAATAGGCACAATAAATCCCACCTTCAACAACCGATCAAGTTCGGCTTTAACCGGTGCCGCATAGTTAGGATTCATCCTGTAACTGGGTTGTTTGATGGGTCTCGCATGTGGTTTCAGCTCCACTCTATGTTGATAAATCCGTGGGTCCAACCCCTTCATGTCCCTGTAATCCCATGCAAACACATCAGCGAACTCTCCTAGCAGCTGCAACAGGGCTCCTGGAAGGTCTCGGACAGTCCTTCTTTTATTTTTACTGGTCATGGGTTGGTTTGGTTGCCTAGATTGCAAGTGATCAGCTGATCTTCCGGTACATAGAACTGTCGGGGCCTTTCCAAATTGTCTCAGGACTGGAGTAATTGTTGGAGCATCGACTCATCCAAAGTCTGTTCTGTACTCGACTCATGCTCATCGGTCAAAGGTACCACCGTGCAGGCTGCTGGACTCCAGTTATCAGCCACCGTTTGTAAATCTACAGTGCCAAGTGCGATCAGATCCTTGTTAGCTTTAAGGAAAGTCTCCTCTTCATCATCGGAGAGACCATCCAACATGTGTACAGGCTCCGCTAAATATGGTCATGCATGTAGATCACAGGGTTTCATGTCGTCCAATGGGACAACATATTTCTGGTGATTATTTTTAAAGACTAATTCATGCGCTGACTAGTCTTGCACTACCTTAGCTTGTTTTAGCCAAGGACTTCCAAAGAGTAGATTGTAGTCCAGGCTTGATTCTGGTAAATCCAGCACAACAAAGGTCATTTTGAAAACAGAACCTTGTAGAGTGATCGGAATATCTCACACCAAGCCCACCGGATGGACTCAAAATTGATCAACCATGCGTACAAAGAATTGAACAGGTTCAATTTGCATCCACCCCAACCGTTTACAAAGTGCTGTTGTTGCAATGTTGACACCAGATCCGCCATCAATTAAGACTTGTGTGATTTTTTGGTTTTTGTACCATACCGTAATCAGTGGTACCATATGATCCACCATTGGGTCCAATTCCGGTTAGATTGTGGCTGTTGCGGGAGCACTCGAGGATCCTGGGCTGACTGCTGTTGGAACTATTGATGCACTCCAGGGACCAAAGCCAATAATTGACCCAAGGGCAATGTAATTGATGCCTTAGACAACACATCCCACACCGAATCAGTTTTGGCTATTTTCGGTACAGTCTCCAGTGTGGACTTCGGTACTGTACGAGTCAGACTTCACCCTTCTGGTACTTCCGGCAATATACTTTGCTGCATCATCGGAACTGGGTCAGGAAATACAGATTGTTCCTGCGTAGCCCACTTGCTTGCCCTTGTGAACGTCTTCTGTTGTTCATGAATTCCTGGTTCAAATATCTCCGCGACGGGCTGTAATTGCTTGCCCGAACGTGTTTGCACCACTGCTGCTTGTGTATCCAAGGCTGAGATGTACACCATATTTTCCATCGGATGTTGTCGTTCTTTTTTCTTTTTGTCATACTCAGCTGCATCTTTACAAAATCTTCGAATATGCCCGATTTCACCACAAAAATTACATTTAGGAGGGGGAGGAGATGCACCTTCTCCTGATGAACCTGCATTCCACAGAGCTTGTCTAAAATTATTTGACCGTCCACCTCAATAATTCCTGTATCCCTGGTACGGAGTATTCCGCATCTCTAGTGGCACATAATGGCTGGTCGGTTGCCCTTGTTCCTAATAATGGCATTAACAGCTGCTCTGTTCTGTACCTTGGCATTATACAGGCAAGTCTTCGTAGTGTGGTCTGTTGTATGGCAAATTGCGCAATACATTTGGTTCAGAGCGCATGTTGAATTTTTGTGCCCCGGATTTTTGCATTTGGTACAGTAAATTTATTTCAAAGGATCCTCGTTGGATTGCCTGGACGCTTTTAGCCACTCTAGGTCTTCAGTGAATCTGCCCAATTTGTTTTCCAATTGTAACGCCATAGTAATTACGGCTCATTCCTCCCACACACCGGATGATCATAATCTACTTTAATTGGGGCTTTAATCCGTTAATGAACCACTGCGTGATAACGTCATCTGGTAAATTAGCATGCGCGGGTGGCAACTGTCGTAAATGAGTTCGAAATAACGTGGCATAATCCTATACATTTTGGTGGGGTTTCTACCTATTATTCTGTAAGTAGTCAAAAATTTTGACTGGGTTTTTCTTTAACAGAAATCGTTGCAGGAATGCATCCTTCACATCACCGTATTGTCGGAAGGGGTTCAAATCATATTCGGTTAGCCATCGTGCAGCTTCATTAACCAGGCTTGATTGGAACACAATAGCTTTATACACAGGGTCTGCTGGGTAATTCAGAACTGCATAATTAATCTCAAAGGTACGCACATGCGCATCGGGATCATCCCCCAAAAAACCTCCAAAGTTTGTGTACATGACCCCCGCTCGTACCGGGCGCGGTGGGATAACCTCCTGCTGCTGATGTTGTGGTTGCGGCTGTGGTGGTGTTTGTTGTTGCTGCTGTGAGCCACTCATGATGCTGTTGTTAGTGGCATTATTGTTGTTACCTGAATTCTGGGGAGGTATCTCTTGATCTTCCTGGGCTATATGGTCAACCTGCTCACTTTTCGGTCCTAAAATGTCATTGAACCGATTGCTTAACTCCAAATCTATCAGCCCTTCCTCAACTTTAGTGTCAAAATTAGCTAATCTTGCACCGAAAAATGGTGAACGCAGTAAGTGTCCACCAAACAGCACCGTAGTTTCACTGAAAAGCTTTGAATCGCCACCAAGTAATACTGAACTCTCACCAAAACTCGCCGAATTCTCAACGGACCCGAGTGCACTGTCATCAGAAACGTTCTCACTGAATAACGCAAACCTATCACCGAAAGTGATCGAATTCTGACCAGATAGTGCAGAACAGTCTTCGCATTGCGCCTCTGTACAACCAGAAATCACCGTACTTTCTCCAGAAGGTACCCGACTATTACCAGAATGCACCGGAATCTCTCCATGTGCTACCGAACTACCACCGGAATTGTTGTTGGCTGGTTGTACTGAACCTTCTGCAAGTGGACTTAATTGTCATGTACTTCTACCACCAGGGGGTGTTCCTAATAGGTTTTGAACTGCCCAGGGATGTTGATCTATGTGGTATTCGGGGTATGATTCGTCGTAACGTGTTACCGGCATATATCAAAGAATTCTTCCTCAATCTTTAATCTTCGATGCAAACGACTACTCCATTTCCCACAGACGGCGCCAGTGTGAACCTTTGGATTAAGTTCTATGTTTAAGGTTTAATTCAAGTTTGGGTTCCTGGGATGGTTAGGGGTCTGTAAACAGAGGCCCTGTTTGTATTTTCCCAAATCTACAGATTAAGAATATACTACTTCTCCGAATTAACATGCTAAATCGGATTATCTTCTCAGTACTATTTTGAATACGTTCTTCAACACACTTCCACACCAGACAGTTTACCGTACAACTTCTTCACTTTTCGCACTATCAATTTACTTAATACTTCATTAACTTCACTTAATGATTTAACTTAATCAACAGAATTGACAACAGACTCAGATTGCACAGAGTTTCGGCAACAGCGCTTCGCTTTCGGCTCTCGCCCACACAAACAGTCCGTCGACTACACCTGCTTCACGTGACTCTTTTTATTAATCTCTCAAGGGTTACAACTTTGCGCTACGCATTTACATCATGTGTGCGACTTTTCAGGATATATATTACAAAAAGTATGAGTTCCTTTCTGGCGGCTTACAACCCCATCTTTCATGATAGACCCACAAAGACCCCTCCATCATGACAGACCTTCCTATCGTGAGAGACCTCCTACTTGGCAAAGTTCTTAGGGTTAATTTTTGAGAAATTTTGGTCAAATTTAATGTTCTTTGGGTGATTCTTTAGAGGCAATCAAGAAAATTGTGTGTGTCTATGGTTCTTAGTGCAAGCGTTTAAGCAATGCTTGGGATATCTTCCTAAATAAAAGATTTTATAAAAGCATGTGATTAGAGGTTGGAAAACTATAAACCCCAGTTTGTCAATTCTAGCCTAGGCTAAGATGCATAGTTATAGGATAAGGACTTAGGGTTACTATAAGAATCCTCTCATTCTAAGAAACTCTAAAAGAATCAAGTCCAAGATTGATAAGTATTTTATAAGTGTGACAAACCTTAAGGGCAAAAGAACATAACTAGATGATTCAATATTCAAATCAATCAATGCAAGTATTGCTAATGATGGTACATTGAGACAAGATTTTGATAAAGTAATAGGTGACTAAAAATTGAACAGACATCAATGTGTGTGTACTCTAAGGGAAAGTAAAAAGGGATTTGGGAAAAAATCATGAATGTTAGGTTAGGTAAATACTTCGCAAAGTGGATGGACAAAGCCTAAGGTCATCTGAAGCTAGAGTCAACCACGAATCTAAATATTCTCAAAGTATATCATTCAACATATGTTGAAATATTGTTGGGGCACTTTTGAGACCAAATTGCATAACAACATATTCAAAATGCCAATATCTTGTTTGGAATGTTTTCTTCCATTTGTCTTTTTCTCATCTTGACAAGGTTGTAAGCTCGATGAAGGTCAATCTTGTGAAGAACTTTGCTCTTCCATGGCATTCCAAGAGCTTTGATATAAGTGTTAGAGGATATCTATTTTTTGTAGTGACTTTATTCAATCCATGATAGTCTACAAACATTTGGAATTTTCTTTACAAATAGGATAGGGGCTCCTATAGGAGACTTTGAGTGTCTCATAAACCCATAGATTCTCATCAATATTCTTGCGCAAATCTATAAGTTCCTTTAGGGATAGTCTATATGGTCCAAAGGGTATTTGTGCTCCCTCTTGAAGTTCTATAGCACAATCATAAGTTCTATGCTCTGGGAGGGTATCTGCATTCTTCTTTTCAAAAACATCTTGTAAATTGTAGTACTTGTTAGATATTTTCACTAAATCATCTTTCTTGAACTATTGAGTTGGTATGGCATAGATCATATATGTTGGTTCCTTCCTTATTACATGTATCAAGGCTTTGAATCCTACATATATTGGGTTCTTTTGGATATCTCAACGAGTGATTTTATTCTTTTAAATTATGTTTCTTTAACCAAGGCATTCCAGTTATAACATGGTTTGTCCCAGATGTTAGAGGTCTTGCATCTATTATTTCAATTATTACTAGTCTATTGTTCTAAAGTACTGGAATACTATGTTTCTTTACCAATCCTTAATCGATAAAACATGAGGGGGATCACAAGTTGACTAAAGTTGTAAGGGAAAGAGTCTTCATAGGTGTGATCAACTTGATAGGGGCAAGGCATGTTTCTATGGGTGTTATTTGGAATTATGAGAGCCTTTCTTATATCATGGTCCAAATGTATGGTTTCCTTTACAACTAGACTTCCTCATTTCCCCATTTTAAAAGGGTGATTGCAACTTTGGAGTATGCTCCCTTGTTGGGACAATTAACTATAATATGGCCACCGTTTCCACAATAGACACGTAACAGTTTCTTTCTCCTTCTTTGTTTCTCCTATGGGATTAGAGGTTGGAACCTAGTTATGCCTATTTACATAGGTTCAAGCATGTGATTTTCTTTAGGAGTGGGTTGGAAGGGTTTCCATTGGCAGGATCTTCCTTCTACTTGTTTTTCTTGTTTCGATTCAAAAAGGTGCTCACCACATTTAATAGTTTGGGTGATGTATTCATTCAATTCCTTAACCTCTGCCATCATGATTAGAATGTCCTTAACATCATCTCTTGATCTCCATCTAAATTTTCTTATGAAATAGTCCTCATGCCAAGTGAGGTCACATATCAATTGCCTAAATTTTGATGCACCGGTAGAGGTAAGGTAGTTACCTTGACATAGCTTCTGGATTTTAGTTTCTCCCCCTCGATTGGTGTTTATATCTCCAAACGTAGAGTGAGCTCTTTGAGAAACCCCTCATAGTTATGAATTATTGCCATGTTCTTCTCCAAGACTGAGGCAAACCATGATAATGCTTGACCATGGAGTAGGGTTCTAATAAAACC
>CM035441.1:123386451-123391451 GCA_020310875.1 Ceratopteris richardii | reverse complement strand
GTCTGAGCAGGTATCACTACAGGAATAGAAAGTTTTTCTTGATTCTTGAAGTACCAAGTTATCTGTTTTGGTTTGATCATTACCCAAACCATTTTCAAAGTACATATATGGTTTCTTTGTGTCATTTGGAAGCTAAGCAAGTGTACTAAGCATATCTGAAGAGAAAAGAGGGCAGGTGTGAAGCAGGTTTTGCAGCACCAACTGATTTCGTGAGTGCATCCATCCATCACTCTCAACAGTGGTATCAGAGCAAAGAAGGTAATCATGGGTGATGGTTTCCCTTCATTCATTGACAAATTGGACAGAAATAATTACCAGGCTTGGTCATTGAGAATGAAGACCTATCTACAAGGGAGAAGTCTATTTGGATACATATCAGGAGATGAGGAGTTGCCCTCATTCAAGACTAGAGGACTACCTACAAAGGATGAACATGAAAGGCTCAACCAATGGTGTGCAAAGGATGCTTTGGCAAGGTCTTATCTCTTAAACTCTATATCTGACTTTCTTTTACCTCATGTAAGGAACTGTAAGACTTCCCAAGAGACTTGGGAAACCTTGTCAAATTATTTTTCTTCCAACACAAGGGCTAGGAAGAATCAATTATGGATTGAGTTCACAACCCTTAGGAAGCAGCCCAAGCAATCAGTCTCAGAGTATGTGACAAAGATCAAAGATGTGGCAGACCAATTAGCAAGCATTGGAGAGGAGATTGAAGAAGAGCAAATAGTCAGGCAAGTGACAAATGGACTCAAGGCAGATGATAAGTGGGAAAGTTTCACCACTGCAATGGATCTCTATATGGACATGCATACCCCTGATCTCACAACACTCATGGGCCAACTATTTACACATGAAGCAAAGTTTACAAAGGCTGGAGATCAATCAAAAGGTAATAACCCCTCTGCTCTCTATACTCATAAGAAGGTTAAAGATAAAGGCAAGAAGAAACAGGATGAAGAAGGCTCTACCTCTCAAGCTAATTATGCAGGGAGAGGTAGGTCATCAAGAGGAAGAGGCAGAGGAGGTAAGTCAGGTAGGGGGAGACCCTACAACTCATCACCTTGCAACATCTGTGGATTGTCCAATCATACCACAGATGAATGCTACAAGAACTACAAAAATCAGAGAGGAAGAGGCTACTCAAGAGGTGGATACTCTCAAGGGAGAGGCAGATTCAACCAACATCAAAGCTACAATGGATACAACAACCAATACAACAACAACTACAACAACAATCACAATGGAAACTACCAAGGTGGATTCAGAAATAGAAGAGACTACAACAATTACACAGAGGAGCAAGATGACTCCCTATTGATCATGAATATGACCTCCAAGATAGGTACAAATGATGATCATTTATTTTATATTGACTCAGGATGTTCTAACCATGTAGCTGGCAATGTGGCACTACTTTCTGATTTGGAAGAGCCCAAGGGCAAACATCAGGTACAAACAGGTGATGACACTAAACACTCTGTTGTCAAAGTTGGAAATGTGAAGACATGTGATGGTAATCAGAATCTATTGAGCAGGGTACTCTATGTACCAACAATAACTAAGAATTTAATGAGTGTTGGTCAGATTGTGGAGAAAGGTTTGCAGGTCAGATTCACACAACATGGAGCATATGTGGAGGATCCAAAACATGGATTCAGAAGGATAGCCAAAGGGGAGAAATCAGGTAGATTGTTTACATTTGAGCTAGAAGATACAAAAAACATTGCTTTGTATAATTATAAGGATCAGACACTTTCAGAGTTAGAGATATGGCACAAGAGATTAGGGCACATAGGTGAATGGACTCTAAAGCAAATGTGCAGGGATCAATGTGTGCTTGGGATACCTAATGTATCCAAGCAACACATGATTTACAAATGTGGATCATGTCAATTTGGTAAGTCTCACAGATTACCCTACTCAAGGAAAGGTTTCATGCATGAAGACTACCTAGATTTGGTACACACAGATGTTTGGGGACCTAGCAAGGACCCTTCCATTTCTGGTTCAAGGTATTATGTGTCCTTCATTGATGACTATAGCAGGTGGACCATTTTATATTTTATGAAGCATAAGGATGAAGTATTTAATTGTTTCAAGAGGTATCTTGCACTTGTTGAAAATCAAACAGGTAGAAGCTTGAAGAGGCTAAGGTCAGATGGTGGAGGAGAGTACTTCTCCAATGAGTTTGAAGATTTCTTGCAGGAAAGAGGCATCAAAAGGGAGATCACTACAAGGTATTCACCTGAACAAAATGGGGTAGCAGAAAGAAGGAATAGACTGATAGTAGAAACAGCTAGGTCTATGCTTAATGAGAAAAAGTTGCCAAATTACCTATGGGCAGAGAGTGTATCCACTGCCACTTATCTCATCAATAGGTTGCCATCCAAATCACTTGATGGCATGACACCATATGAAGCCTGGCATGGTAAGAGACCCTCTCTGGATCATTGCAAAATTTTTGGTTGTGTAGCATATGTGCATATTCCCTCACAGGTAAGAGGAAAGCTAGACCCCAAGGCTGAAAAATGTATCTTCATTGGTTATGATTTGAACCAAAAAGGATACAGATTTTACAACCCCTCAAACAAAGGGTTCAAGGTAAGCAGAGATGTCATATTTGATGAGAATGACTCTTGGTATGAGAATGAATGCAGGAAAGTGAGTCTACCCTATGACATGGAAGAAGATTTTCCAAAGCTTACTAAGGAAGAACCAACTCAGCAAGAAGATTCAAGCTCAGATGATGATACAATAAACCTTGAAGAGTTCAAGGCTTGGAAGTCCAAAGGAAAGATGAAGATGAAGCAATTAGAGGATAAGCCAGAAACTTCTACTCAAGCAATGAGGAGATCTCAAAGAGAAAAGAAGAAGCCTATCAGATTTGGGTATGACACATCACTTGTAACTAAACATTCTGTATATCTTGCAAAAGACTTGTTGAATGAAGAACCAGGTACCTATGAAGAAGCAATTATCAAACCAGAATGGAGAGAAGCCATGGATGAAGAGATAGAAGCTCTCAAGGAAAGTGACACTTGGGAATTGGTACCCAAGAAAAACTCTATGAAGGTGATAGGATCCAGATGGATCTACAAACTAAAGAAGAATTCAGATGGAACAATAAACAGGTACAAAGCTAGGTTGGTAGCCAAGGGTTTTGCACAAACCCAAGGCATTGATTATGAGGAGACGTTTTCTCCTGTGGCCAAGATGCCAACTATCAGAGTATTGGTGAGTGTAGCTGCATCCAAAAATTGGAACATGTACCAATTGGATGTGAAGAATGCATTCTTGAATGGATGGATATCTGAAGAAGTCTACATGTCACAACCACCTGGCTATGAAGATCCAAAAAAGGTACATTATGTTTGTAAATTGAAGAAGGCTCTGTATGGTTTAAAGCAGGCACCTAGAGCATGGAATTACAGATTGACCACCTACCTCTTAGACCAAGGATTTGTGATGAGCAAAGCAGACACTTCTCTATTCATAAAGAGAAGTAGTACAGAGGTAATCTACTTATGTGTTTATGTTGATGACATCATCATTACAGGAAATGATGTCAATGGGATTAGACATATCAAAGGACAAATGATGAAAGAATTCAAGATCAGTGATCTTTGACTATTAAAGTATTTCTTAGGTCTTGAATTGGTCTACACAAATTCAGGTATCTACATCACTCAAAAGAAGTATGTATAGGATATGGTCAAAAAGTTTGGTTTGCAGGATGCTAAGGTATCTACTACTCCAATGGAGGTTAACCAAAAGCTAAGTGCTCATGAAGGAGAAGAAATCAAAGACATTACAGGATACCAAAGTATGGTGGGTAGCTTTAACTATGCTACCTTGACAAGAATTGACATAGCATATGGAGTAAGTGTGCTTAGTCAATTCATGCACAAACCAAGGGTACCTCACCTAGAGGCAGCAAAGAAGATCTTGAAGTATTTGAAGGGAACACAAAGTCATGGTTTGTACTTTCCTTATACATCAGATATTGACATAAAAGTTTACTCAGATGCAGATTGGGCAGGATGCAAGGATGATAGGAGGAGCACCTCAGGTTACATTTGTTTTGCAGGAGATAAGCCTATTTCTTGGTCAGCCAAGAAGCAAACTACAGTGGCATTGTCATCCATTGAAGCAGAGTATAGAGGGCTTGCCAATGCAACTCAAGAAGCTATCTGGTTGAAGCTTCTATATATAGAGTTAGGTCTACACACAAGACCACCTATTATCTTTGGAGACAACACTAGCTCTCTTCACCTTGCAGCAAATCCAATTTATCATGCCAGAACCAAACACATAGAGGTTCATTACCACTATGTGAGAGAGAAGTTACTTAGCAAAGAGATTCAATTGACATATGTGTCTACTAATATGCAATGTGCAGATTTACTTACAAAGGCATTGGATGGAAACAAGTTATGCAGATTTAAATCCATGATTGGATTGCAGGATGTGATTGAAGACTAAAGATAAAAAAGATGAAGACTTGAGCCAAAGTGTTTGGCTTGAGGGGGAGCTGTTGGTGCAAGACAAGCCTATACACATTGGCTTGAACACTTGGAAGATTTGGCTTGGAACCCATGAAGGATATCTCTATGAGAAGCAAGAGCATAGGAACCTAGTCCTATGTGATATTATCTTTTACTCCTACTAAAAGTCTTCATGACTTGGCATCTCTTGTAATCACTTACCTACCTCATAAGTCGTGGAAATTTGAATGATGTAATGGAGAGAATATCTCCCTACTTTTAGAGGAGACATTCTAGGGAGCCTTAGTTTGAATTTCAAATTCAAATGATCAAAAAATTCCTATAAAAGATGATTTGAAAAGTCGCGGTTAACACACTCACTCTAGCTCACTCCCCGAGGCATTTTATCATTATAACTCATTGTGTGTGAGGGCTACCTCATAGCCAACACCACAATACCTCATTTAGCTATGCTTGTCAAGCTAATGAGATTGTACAAACACATTAATCAAT
>CM035441.1:123371451-123378951 GCA_020310875.1 Ceratopteris richardii | reverse complement strand
AGATAGATAGATAGATAGATAGATAGATAGATAGATAGATAGATAGATAGATAGATAGATAGATAGATAGATAGATAGATAGATAGATAGATAGATAGATAGATAGATAGATAGATAGATAGATAGATAGATAGATAGATAGATAGATAGATAGATAGATAGATAGATAGATAGATAGATAGATAGATAGATAGATAGATAGATAGATAGATAGATAGATAGATAGATAGATAGATAGATAGATAGATAGATAGATAGATAGATAGATAGATAGATAGATAGATAGATAGATAGATAGATAGATAGATAGATAGATAGATAGATAGATAGATAGATAGATAGATAGATAGATAGATAGATAGATAGATAGATAGATAGATAGATAGATAGATAGATAGATAGATAGATAGATAGATAGATAGA
Organism: Ceratopteris richardii; assembly: GCA_020310875.1. Taxonomy (NCBI): domain Eukaryota; kingdom Viridiplantae; phylum Streptophyta; class Polypodiopsida; order Polypodiales; family Pteridaceae; genus Ceratopteris; species Ceratopteris richardii. The sequence goes on along the minus strand of CM035441.1, from coordinate 123,378,528 downwards.
TAGATAGATAGATTGATAGATAGATAGATAGATAGATAGATAGATAGATAGAGAGATAGATAGATAGATAGATAGATAGATAGATAGATAGATAGATAGATAGATAGATAGATAGATAGATAGATAGATAGATAGATAGATAGATAGATAGATAGATAGATAGATAGATAGATAGATAGATAGATAGATAGATAGATAGATAGATAGATAGATAGATAGATAGATAGATAGATAGATAGATAGATAGATAGATAGCTAGATAGATAAATAGACAGATAGATACATAGAAAGATAGACAGATAGATAGATAGATAGATAGGTAGATAGATAGATAGATAGATAGATAGATAGATAGATAGATAGATAGATAGATAGATAGATAGATAGATAGATAGATAGATAGATAGATAGATAGATAGATAGATAGATAGATAGATAGATAGATAGATAGATAGATAGATAGATAGATAGATACATAGATAGATAGATAGATAGATAGATAGATAGATAGATAGATAGATAGATAGATAGATAGATAGATAGATAGATAGATAGATAGATAGATAGATAGATACATAGATAGATAGATAGATAGATAGATAGATAGATAGATAGATAGATAGATAGATAGATAGATAGATAGATAGATAGATAGTGTTGGTGCATATCAATCACCAATTGAAGATTTGGAATAAAGAAAATGGACACATTCACAAGAGTGAAAGACATGTACACATATGTACATTAGTTATGACATAGGTTACATATACTTATGCTTTGATGAGAGTTTGTACATAGATGCCTATAAATACTTTTGGAAAATGTCGGGCAAGTAGAGAAAGAGAGAGCAGAAGAGAGAAGACATAGAGAGACTATGTATGAGCATAGGAAGAGAGAAATGAGTGATTGTAAATGTCAATAGACTGATGAGAAAGTAGTTGAAGTCTCTCTCATTTTTAGTTGTAGTCTTCTCCTGAAATGAAGAAAATGTTGCGCCCGATATTTCTGTGTCTACTCCGTCTGTAGTAGATCATTTGTGAAATCCTTTTGAGGATATGTAAGTTGTTAGTTAATGAGTTTGTGGTTTGAATTTCAGAGTTTAATTGTAAACAGGTGAAGAGAATTGCTGGTAGGAACATTCACATGTGTTGAGTGTTCACAGCTCTCTGAAACAGGCGCACATTTCGAGTCCAAAGAAATGAGTAGTGCTCAGTGCACAGTGTAAAGTTTTACACATATGATAGCTCAAATCTAAGTTGAGAGATAAGCTATCTTCAGTCAAAAGGATTTGGTAAAACGGGTTCGACATTGTGAGAACCAAAGTTAAGAAGTTAGGGGTGTAAAATCGACTGTTCTGAGTAACAGTTTCTGACATAGGTAACTTGTGAAGTTGATTTCTCAAGTTATACTAAAGCTTTTGAAGTAATTCAACTTGGAGGTAATGCGCAATCCCTAGGAGATGATTCGTACAAAGTTTCATCAAAAACTTTACACATTTGATAGGTCAATGTGAGGAAATAGTGCAGCAGACTTTTCTGTGTTTCATCTTCTTCACAGATTTTCTCAAAGTTGATGATTTGGAGTTTGGACCTCTAATTTAGTGAAGGTTTTGACTTACTCTTGATATAGAGGTGTTCTAAATTCAAGAGTAGGTTGTTCTTTTGGAGATTAACACTCTCCATCAGTGGTATCAGAGCAGGAGACATCAAATCAAGGAAAGGAAGGTCCCGACTGCTGCAGATTCAAGAAGTTCAACATTTGAAGAGCTAAGAAGTGAAAGCTTGGAGTCAAAAGCCTGAGGAGAAGACTACTCGACATCAAGAAAGGCAAAAGGAGCCTAATTCGAAGTAAAGGTACATACATTGCTTGTAAAGCTTGAAGTTTTCAATACACAGGTGGATACAAGATGGGAGATGCTCTACAGATAGAGAAATTGGATAGGGAAAACTATCCTGCATGGTCAATGAGGATGGAAGCTCATCTTATGAGCAAAGATTTAATTGGTTATATCACAGGAGAAGAAGAGAAGCCAGAATTTAGAGATCCTAGTGTTCCAACTAGGGAAGAGTTAGCAGATCTGAAAAATTGGATGAAGAAAGATGCTCAAGCTAGGAGCATTATCTATATGGGAGTCAATGATTACTTGTTACCTCATATTAGAGGTCTTGAAAGTGCAACTGACATATGGAATGCTTTGGAGGAGCATTTTCAGAACACTACAAAGTCAAGGAAGGCATCCTTATGGGCAGAGTTTACTACCTTCAAGAAGAAGGCCTCTCAATCTATTTCAGACTATGTGACAAGGATGAAAGATATTGCAGATGCTTTAGGAGCTGTTGATGAAGACATTGAGGAGGATAAATTGGTAAGGCAAATACTTACAGGGTTGAGAGGTGATGACAAATGGAAGCCATTTATTTTGTCTACAGAACTATCACTTGACCATTTTACTCCTGATTTAAATCAATTGTTAGGTCATATGCTAACATTTGAGCAGGATGTTAAAGGAGATGGTGAAAAGAGTACAGGACATGCAATGTACTCAAAGGACAAGAAGAAGAATAGCAAAGGAAAACAACAAGCAGGTGAAGATGAAGGAACAACTACTCAAGCCAACTTCCTAAGAGGAAGAGGAGGTGGCAAAGGTAGAGGAAGAGGCAGGAACAATAAAGATGGAGGCAAAGCTTGCTGGATTTGTGGTAAGACAAATCACTTAGCTAATGATTGTTGGCACAATACTCAGAATAATAATGGATATAGTCAAAACTATAATGCAAGAGGAAGAGGTGGCAGAAATCAAAGAGGTAATTACAGAGGTAGAGGTGGAAGGAATTACTTTGGAAGAAATGCAGGTAGAGGATTCCAAAGTCAACAATACAACAACACCTACTACAATTATGCTTCAGATCAAAAGGAAGATTCAACATTGATAATGAATGCAACTTGTGAAAGGCAGAGTGAAGATCAAAGAGTCTTCTACATTGACTCAGGGTGTAGCAATCACCTGAGTGGTAACATATCTTTGATGACTGATTTGGAAAGTAAAGTTTTTAATCATGTTGTTCAAACAGGTGACAACACAAAGCACAATGTGAAGTCAATTGGATCAGTGAAGGCCAAAGATGGAAGCACCTTATTGAGTAAGGTCTTGTATGTTCCTACAATCCCTAAGAATTTGATAAGTGTAGGTCAAATTGTTGAAAAGGGATATGAAGTAAGGTTCACTAATGATGGAGTATATGTGGAAGACCCTAGCCAAGGGTATAAACAGATTGTTTCAGGGAAAAAGGAAGGAAGATTATTTACATTGAAGATTCAAGGCAACATTGGTCATGCTATGTTCACATATGGAGGACATAAGATCTCTGAGTTAGATCTTTGGCACAAGAGGCTTGGACATTTCAATGAAAGAGGTATTAAAGATATGGTTAACAATGGTTCAGTACTTGGATTGCCTAATGTTGCAGGTCAACATATGACATATAAATGTGAGGCATGTCAATTAGGTAAGGCTCATAAACATTCATATTCCAAGCATGGTTTTATGCACTCAGAGAAGCTTGAGTTGGTACACACAGATGTGTGGGGACCATCAAAAGATTTCAGTATAAATGGATCAAGGTATTATGTGATTTATGTTGATGATGCTACTAGGTGGATCACTATCTATGTGATCAAAGATAAGTCAGAAGTGTTTAATACATTTAAACACTATCATGCATATGCAGAAAGAATTACAGGTCATAAGTTGAAAAGATTAAGGTCAGATGGAGGGGGAGAGTATTTCTCAAATGAGTTCAGTGATTACTTATGGAATGCAGGTATAAAAAGGGAAGTTACTTGCAGGTACTCTCCTCAACAAAATGGTGTTGCAGAAAGGAGGAATAGAACTCTTGTTGAGTTTGCAAGATCCATGATGAAGGAGAAAAATTGCCCTAATTACTTGTGGGCTGAGGCTGTAAATACAGCCACTTACTTGGTCAATAGGTTACCTTGTAAAGCCTTGCAGGGTATGACACCATATGAGGCTTGGTGGGGTAAAAGACCTACCTTGGATCATTGCAGAGTTTTTGGGTGTGTGGCATATGCATATGTGCCATCACAATTAAGACACAAATTGGAACCCAAAGCTGAAAAGTATGTTTTTATTGGCTATGATGATAAGCAGATGGGCTATAGATTGTGGAGTCCATCAACAAAGCAATTTATGGTTTCTAAAGATGTTACATTTGATGAACAAAACACTTGGTATGCAGGTACAATCAAAATCAATACAGATGATGAAGAAGAAGTGAGTCAAAGAAAAGGTAAATCAAAAGTTCAAATATTTGATGAGCAAGAGAATAATAAAGTGCAGGTTGAAGTGGAAGAGACACCAAGATTTGATCCTGAATGTGAAGAGCCAGAAACTTCAAGGAGTGGAGAACTCAGAAGGTCAACAAGAAATAGGTGGCAACCTACAAGGTATAGTTATGATACTTCATTTCTAGCCACAAAGGATTATGCTTATATGGTGAATACAGAGGAAGACCCTTCTACATATGAAGAGGCAAAAGGTAAGGAAAAATGGGAGAGTGCTATGCAGGAGGAATATGATGCACTATTAGAGAATCAAACTTGGGATTTGGTTCCTAAACCAAATAGTCAGAAGATTATTGGATGCAAGTGGGTCTATAAGACAAAAAGGTTTGCAGATGGAAGTGTGTCTAGATACAAAGCTAGACTTGTTGTTAAAGGCTTTGCTCAAACATATGGTATTGATTATGATGAAACCTATAGTCCTGTGGCAAAGATGACAACCATAAGGACACTTATTGCTATTGCTGCATGTAAAGGTTGGAAGCTATGTCAACTTGATGTGAAGAATGCTTTTTTGAATGGTTATATTTCAGATGATGTATTTATGGAGCAACCTCAAGGATTCAGAGATAAAAGGTATCCAGATCATGTGTGCAAGCTCAAAAGAGCTTTGTATGGCTTGAAGCAGGCCCCAAGAGCATGGAACTATAGACTTGTGAAGTTCCTTAAAGAACTTGGTTTTCAGGTGTCTAAAGCAGATAGTAGCTTGCTTGTCAAGGCAAGTGAAAATGGTTTCATATACATGTGCATATATGTTGATGATATAATTCTTACAGGTACAGATGAAGAAGGAATACAAAGGCTCAAGAGGCAAATGGAAAAGGAGTTCAAGATAAGTGACTTGGGAGACTTATCATACTTCTTGGGCATGGAGATAACATATACTCAACATGGAGTATTTGTGACCCAAGAAAGGTATTTGAAGAACTTGTTAATCAAGTTTAAAATGGATGATTGCAGGGTAGCACCTACACCAATGGAGGTGAATCACAAATTGAGTAAGTATGGAAGTGAAGAATTCAAGGACATGAGACAATATCAGAGTTTGGTTGGTAGCCTTATCTATGCTACTCTAACTAGACCTGATTTATCATATGCAGTAGGGGTTTTGTCTCAATTTATGCATTGCCCAAGGAAAGAACATTGGATTGCAGGACAAAGGGTGTTGAGGTACATTAAGGGTACACTCAATGAAGGTTTGTATTATGGGTTTACCTCAGATACAAATATCAAAATTTATAGTGATGCAGATTGGGCAGGTAATCCAGATGATAGAAGATCTACATTTGGATATATGTGTTATGTGGGAGATAAACTTATCTCATGGTGTTCCAAGAAGCAACATACAGTTGCTTTATCTTCTACAGAAGCAGAGTATAAAGGCATGGTTGAAGCTGCAAAAGAAGTAATTTGGGTCAAGACATTGATGAAGAGTCTTGATATTATGCATGGGATACCAATTATATATGGAGATAACATGAGTTCACTGTATTTAGCTGCTAATCCTGTTTTTCATGCCAGGACCAAACACATTGAGATTCAGTATCACTTTCTAAGAGAGAAAGTGATGGATAAGGAGATTGAAGTCATACATACTTCAACAAAGGATCAGATAGCTGATATGCTTACAAAGAGCTTGGATGGACCAAAGCTACAGAAGTTTAAAGACATGGCAGGTATAAAGAAGAAAGGAGAAAACCTCAATTGATGATTGAGGGGGAGCTGTTGGTGCATATCAATCACCAATTGAAGATTTGGAATAAAGAAAATGGACACATTCACAAGAGTGAAAGACATGTACACATATGTACATTAGTTATGACATAGGTTACATATACTTATGCTTTGATGAGAGTTTGTACATAGATGCCTATAAATACTTTTGGAAAATGTCGGGCAAGTAGAGAAAGAGAGAGCAGAAGAGAGAAGACATAGAGAGACTATGTATGAGCATAGGAAGAGAGAAATGAGTGATTGTAAATGTCAATAGACTGATGAGAAAGTAGTTGAAGTCTCTCTCATTTTTAGTTGTAGTCTTCTCCTGAAATGAAGAAAATGTTGCGCCCGATATTTCTGTGTCTACTCCGTCTGTAGTAGATCATTTGTGAAATCCTTTTGAGGATATGTAAGTTGTTAGTTAATGAGTTTGTGGTTTGAATTTCAGAGTTTAATTGTAAACAGGTGAAGAGAATTGCTGGTAGGAACATTCACATGTGTTGAGTGTTCACAGCTCTCTGAAACAGGCGCACATTTCGAGTCCAAAGAAATGAGTAGTGCTCAGTGCACAGTGTAAAGTTTTACACATATGATAGCTCAAATCTAAGTTGAGAGATAAGCTATCTTCAGTCAAAAGGATTTGGTAAAACGGGTTCGACATTGTGAGAACCAAAGTTAAGAAGTTAGGGGTGTAAAATCGACTGTTCTGAGTAACAGTTTCTGACATAGGTAACTTGTGAAGTTGATTTCTCAAGTTATACTAAAGCTTTTGAAGTAATTCAACTTGGAGGTAATGCGCAATCCCTAGGAGATGATTCGTACAAAGTTTCATCAAAAACTTTACACATTTGATAGGTCAATGTGAGGAAATAGTGCAGCAGACTTTTCTGTGTTTCATCTTCTTCACAGATTTTCTCAAAGTTGATGATTTGGAGTTTGGACCTCTAATTTAGTGAAGGTTTTGACCTCTAAATTCAAGAGTAGGTTGTTCTTTTGGAGATT
>CM035441.1:123356451-123361451 GCA_020310875.1 Ceratopteris richardii | reverse complement strand
TAATTTTGCTCATAGCCATGGAAAACTCTCTCAGACTCAGAAGTTTTTCCTCACCATCTCTCTTAAAAAATACACGACTTTTCTCTACTCACTCAGATTACAAAATTGAGTTCTCTCTTTCATGTTTTTGACTCAAATTAACTTATATACCTATGGTTTACATTCTTCTAGACTTGAACTCGTAAGTTCTGAAGATCAAATGAACAACTAGACTCTAATGTTGCACTAATTTACAATAGTGAAATTGTCCCTTCACTTAGGCTTGATTTTATGTAAGTCTTTTCTTCACTTCTCCTTTCCTCCATCATATGTCTTCATATGTCTTCATATATCCATGCCTAATTAGTGAGTGAAGCCCCAACAGCTCCCCCTCAATCACTAATTAGCATACTTTGACTTCTTCACATAGTCTTCTTCTCTTTTATTCCTGCCATCTCTTTGAACTTACTTGTCTTCACTCCATCCAAGCTTTTTGTCATAATATCTGCAATTTGATCTTTTGTAGAAGTGTACACCACTTCAATCTCTTTTTCCATTACCTTTTCTCTAAGAAAATGATACTGTATTTCTATGTGCTTTGTCCTTGCATGAAATACAGGATTTGCTGCAAGATATAGTGAGCTCATATTATCTCCATGAATAATAGGTATACCTTGATTAATTCCCAAGCTTTTGAATAATGTCTGCATCCATATGACTTCCTTTGCTGCTTCCACAAGTCCTTTGTATTCAGCTTCTGTTGATGATAAGGCCACTGTGTGTTGTTTCTTTGAACACCAACTCACAAGCTTATCTCCAATGTATATCATGTAGCCATGGGTAGATCTCCTGTCATCCTGACTTCCTGTCCAATCTGAATCACTATAGGCTCTCAACCTTATATCTGATGTAAAAGGATAATACAATCCTTCTTTCAAAGTCCCTTTGATATATCTAAGGACTCTTTGACCTGCAATCCAATGTGGATCCTTTGGACAATGCATGAATTGAGAAAGAACACCAACTGCATAACTAAGATCAGGCCTTGTTAGAGTTGCATAAATTAAACTTCCCACTAAAGATTGATACTTCCTCATGTCTTTGAATTCTGCACCATCATATCTACTGAGTTTATGATTGACTTCTAGTGGTGTTGATGCCTCTCTGCAATTCTCCATGTTAAACTTCTTTAGAAGATTCAAGAGATACCTTTCTTGTGATACATATATACCATGTTCTGCATAAGTGATTTCCATTCCAAGAAAATATGACAATTTTCCTAGATCACTTATCTTGAATTCCTTCTCAAGTAGCTTCTTCACCTCCTTGATTCCTTCATTTGAGGTACCTGTAATTATAATATCATCTACATATATACAAATGTAGATCATACCTTCATCTGTTCTTTTGATAAGTAAACTTGCATCTGCCTTTGAACTTTGATATCCAAGGTCATTAAGATACTTTACAAGTCTATAATTCCAAGCTCTTGGAGCTTGCTTCAAACCATAAAGAGCTCTTCTCAACCTGCAAACATAATTTGGAAACTTATGATCTGCAAACCCTTGAGGTTGCTCCATGTAAACCTCATCTGATATATATCCATTCAAAAATGCATTTTTAATGTCCAATTGACTCAATGTCCATCCTTTTGATGCTGCAATGGCAATGATTGTCCTTATGGTTGACATCTTTGCTACAGGACTGAATGTCTCATCATAATCTATGCCAAAAGTTTGAGCATAGCCTTTAACCACCAATCTGGCTTTGTATCTGGCTATAGTTCCATCTGCATGCTTCTTGATTTTGTAAACCCATTTATTTCCAATCACTTTCTTACCATTAGGCTTTGGAACAAGTTCCCAAGTTTTGTTCTCTTCAAGTGCATCAAACTCTTCCTTCATTGCTACTTCCCATTGTCTCTTACCCTTTGCTTCATCATAGCTTTGAGGTTCTTCATCTTCCTTAACCATGTAAGCATAATTTTTCTGAGTCAAGTAAGAAGTATCATATGAATACCTTGTAGGTTGCTTCCTCATTCTGGTTGACCTTCTTGGTTCACACTCTTCATGTATATCTGGATGTACTTCTTCATCAAATATTGGTCCATCTTCATTCCTTCTGTATGATCCAACTCTTGATGTGCTTGCTTGCATATGTTCTTCATCTCCATCTATCTGCATATGTGACTTACCTCTTGCACTCCTTCTTATCTCTTCTTCAAATGTTTCAAGATCACAATCTTTATCTGCATACCAACTCTTCTGTTCATCAAAGATTACATCTCTGGAAACAATAAACTGTTTAGTTAAAGGACTCCATAGCCTATAACCCATTTTCTTTTCATCATACCCAATAAACACATATTTTTCTACCTTTGGTTCAAGCTTATGTCTGAGTTGTGATGGCACATAAGCATAGGCAATTGACCCAAACACTTTACAATGGTCAAGTGTTGGTTTCTTACCCCACCAAGCTTCATAAGGGGTCATACCATTCAAAGCTCCACATGGTAGCCTATTCACAAGGTATGTGGCTGTATTTACAGCCTCAGCCCAAAGATAATTAGGGCAATTCTTTTCCTTTAACATTGCTCTTGCAACTTCAACCAATGTTCTATTTCTCCTTTCTGCCACCCCATTATGTTGAGGTGTATACCTACAAGTTATCTCTCTCTTGATACCTGCATTCCAAAGATAGTCATTAAACTCTTGGGAGAAGTATTCTCCCCCTCCATCAGACCTTAGCCTCTTGAGTTTTTGACCTGTAACTCTTTCTGCATAAGCATGAAAATGTTTGAAGGCTCCAAATACTTCTGATCTTTCTTTTAGAACATAAAGGGTTATCCACCTTGTAGCATCATCAATAAACAAAACATAATACCTAGATCCATTTATTGAACCTTCTTTTGTTGGTCCCCATACATCTGTATGTATGAGTTCAAGCAAACCATCATGCTTGAAACCTTTCTTCTGAAATGGTAGTCTATGAGCTTTTCCCATCTGACAAGCTTCACACTTGTATATCATATGTTGATTCTTCACATTTGGTAGCCCCATTACAGATTGATTCTCCACCATAGTTTTGATTCCTCTTTCATTGAAATGTCCCAATCTCTTATGCCAAAGATCTAACTCTGTAATTACTTCATCACCATATGTGATTAGGGCTTGACCAACATTTCCTTGCACTTTGAGAATAAAAAGTCTACCTTCCTTCTTACCACAAACAATGGGTTTGTATGCATCCTCTGGATCTTCAACAAATACCCCTTCATTTGTAAATCTGACTTGAAAACCTTTTTCCACTATTTGTCCAACACTAATCAGATTCTTTGGTATTGTTGGAACATACAAAACATTTGTTAATAAATCTGCTCCACTCCTGCACTTCACTTTTCCAATTGAATGCACATTATGTTTTGTATTATCACCTGTTTGTACTGTATGACTTGAATTTCCTTCTTCCAATTCTCACAATAATTCTATATTACCTGACAAATGATTTGAACAACCAGAGTCAATATAAAATACCTTGAGATCCTCCTTCTCTGATGAACTTATTGAATTCATCATCAATGTTGTATGAGTGTCATTCTGTGTATCATTTGCATAATTGTAATATGTGGTGTTGTAAGATTGGTTCTGATTCCAATTTCTTCCACCACCTCTTCCATAACTTCCTCTTGAATTCTGTCTTCCTCTTTGAAATTGATTCTGAAACCTTCCACCTCTTCCTCTGCCATTGTTGTTCTGATTTTGGCTTGCTCCTTGTTGATTATGCCAACAATCATATGCTAGATGATTGCTCAATCCACAAATCCAACATGTCTTCTTGTTATTGTTCTGATTACCTCTACCTCTTCCATTTCCTCGACCTTTACCTCTGCCAATACCTCTTCCTCTTGCATAATTTGCTTGAGTTGTTGACTCTTCCTCATCCTTTGCCTTTCCTTTATCTCCTTTCTTTTTGTTCTTCATGTACATTGCAGAACTTTGACCTTTGTCTCCATCTGACTTCAAGTCTTGCTCAAATGTGAGCATCAATCCAAGTAATTGATTCAATTCTGGCACATAATGGTTTAATGAGAGTTCTGTTGAAAGTACAAAAGGCTTCCACCTTTCATCACCTCTTAACCCTGCAAGTAATTGTGCTATCAACCTATGATCTTCAATGTCCTCATCTATGGATCCAAGGCTATCTGCCAAGTCCTTCATCTTAGTGACATAATCACTAATGCTCTGATTTTGCTTTTTCTTGAATGTGGTAAACTCTGACCATAAGCTAGCTTTCCTAGCTTTAGTAGTGTTTTGGAAGTGATCTTCCAAAGCATTCCAAATATCTTCAGCTGTTTCTAATCCTCTGATATGTGGTAACAAATGATCTGTAATAGTGTTATATATATAAGCTCTTGCACTTGCATCTCTCTTCTGCCATAGCTTCAAAGCTTCTAGCTCTTCCTTTCTTGGATGACTCTCATCTTCAAATTTAGGCTTCTCTTCTTCACCTGTCACATATACCATTAGTTCCTTACTCATAAGTAAGGCTTCCATCCTCATTATCCAAGCAGGATAGTTATCTCTATCCAATTGTCAATGGACACATGATCTGCCATGGTATCCTTGCTTCTGCTTCAACCTATAAGTATAAAGTTAAAGAATGATACCTTTTGTAGACCTTTACCCTTGGGAGTAACTTCCAAATAATCTTCTGATGACTTTTGTTTGTTGGACACCTCAGCTTCCTCCTTCTTTGATAAAGAACTCTTCAAATCTTCTTGTATCTGCACTCCTTTTACTCTCGAGGACCTTATCTGCTCTGATACCACTTGTTGGTGTGTGAAACACCACAAGAACCAAACTAATGTGGTATTAGAAGACCTCTATAACCATCATTAGCTTAGCAATACTCAAACTTTGAATCTTCAACTCTGAACTTAGTGAAAATCAAAATTTCACTTCACAGAAATCTGCACCTTTTCTTCAATCCTTCAATCTGACCTGTATTAGCTCAATCTTTGC
>CM035441.1:123306451-123326451 GCA_020310875.1 Ceratopteris richardii | reverse complement strand
GATAGATAGATAGATAGATAGATAGATAGATAGATAGATAGATAGATAGATAGATAGATAGATAGATAGATAGATAGATAGATAGATAGATAGATAGATAGACAGATAGATAGATAGACAGATAGATAGATAGACAGATAGATAGATAGACAGATAGATAGATAGACAGATAGATAGATAGACAGATAGATAGATAGATAGATAGATAGATAGATAGATAGATAGATAGATAGATAGACAGATAGATAGATAGACAGATAGATAGATAGACAAATAGACAGATAGAGAGATAGATAGATAGACAGATAGATAGATAGACAAATAGACAGATAGATAGATAGATAGATAGATAGATAGATAGACAGATAGATAGATAGATAGATAGATAGATAGATAGATAGATAGATAGATAGATAGATAGATAGATAGATAGATAGATAGATAGATAGATAGATAGATAGATAGATAGATAGATAGATAGACAGATAGACAGATAGACAGATAGACAGATAGATAGATAGACAGATAGATAGATAGAGAGATAGATAGACTGTTAGCTCAAGAAATGGTTGCTTTTTATGCACTAATATAATTGTATTTGGCAGAAAAATATGCTTGATTGCAAGGTATTTGAACATCGATAAGATGGTTGTCCTCGCGGAGCTATGATCGAGACGCGTTTGTGGGTATATTAAGGACTTGTGCCAAGAACAAAGATTCGAGCAGAGGTGTCACTCCAGCACAATGGTGAGTACCAACATGAGGAGATCCACCTCATAATTGTCAATCCGTGGAGACGTGAGGACTAGCATGAAGACTATGAGCAAGTGAAGGCACAAGTGCATGAGTGAGAAGCACACAAACATGCACACACATACACACACGCGCACACAAGGCAAGAACAAGGAGAGGAACAATGGAGCTCTTTGCATTAGTAAAAAAGTCTCTTACATAAGCTCAATTCACAAACAATCTACCTCAAAATGAGCTCTCTAGCTCTTTTTATAGTTTTCTGACTAGCTTTGGCCTTGTCCAGACCTAGTGTCCGGCCTAGTTAAAAATTAGGTTCTAGAGCCTATTTGAGGGCTCAAATGAAGTCTAAAAATTATGAAAATTGGTATGTAGCTAATTCTAACACTCCTCAAGCTCGAGGACTCCTCGGCTTGAACAAAATGGAGTCTATTTTACCAAAAACGGAATTTACAATGTGTGTGTAGTGATGAAAATCACTTGAATTGGAAATACTTTATGGAAAAAAATGATTAGGCCTTGTTGCCCTATTGTGCATGACTGCTCCGTTTTGCTAGTATGCTCTTCATCTGACTTGTATGTCAACACTCTCCCCCCTTCCTAGCGTCTGTCGCCCCTGACAGACCTTTGTTCTATAGGGTGGTCAATATAGTATTGGATGACATTGGTGGCAAGTTCGTGTTCTCCTATCCTTAATCCTCTTGCTAGGTCAGCTTCCAATGCATCCCAATTTATTGCACCGGGGACCTCATGTTGCAGTGTGGTGTAGTACTCGGAGTACATGGCTTGTTCACAAGAAAAGAGATGGAGCAGGTGTGTTGGCTTAGGTGCAAACACTTCGGAGTGGTACTCCCAAAATCCTGATCGGAACATTTCCTCGAATGTCTGTTTATAGCATGCAGGGAGGTATTTGATGCGTGCATGCCAAGCATATGCTACTCGAATGCTGGGGGTGGTGCTCATGTCATACACCAAATCGTAATTTCCATTGGTAAACCACGGTTGACGTACCTGTGGTGCTGCTGCATTTCTAAAGGTTTTGAGGACTACCTGCATCATATCCAAGATCTTAAGCATCATTTGGGCCGCCACATCTTGCATGGGCTTCAGTCGAGGCATCCAGTGTCGAATTGTGGCCATCATATAGGCTACTGATGGTGGTCCTTGTGGTGGCGCTATGTACGGGTAGTTTAGCCATTCTTTGCATTGCGCGTTGTTCTGCACTTTAATGTTGAATGCTTTCCAAGATCTACGGTGTGGAACTGGACCGTAGCATGGATTGTATAGGAGATGTAAAGGCGCATTGTTCCATGTGTGCAGCATTTCTGGATATGTCTCTAGAAGTTTCTGCCGCCAGGTTGGTTGATGAATTTTGCCTTTTTGTACTTCGGGAGGAAGGTCTTCGGGTTGAAACTGGGTAGCAAAGGTAGGAATCTTACCCGTGACTCTCTGTATCTCTACGTTGTAGTCGGCAAAAATGACATAGTAAGGTCTATATTGAAGTTCTGATGAGAGGATAAGGCGTCTAGATGACAGGTGCTTGAAGTAGTCGGATTGTCATATGGTGTCTTCTATCACTCTCATGGCTTGATTTTGCACTACGGTTCTCTCTTCATGTGAACTCCCAATTTCCTCGACTTGTCGTAGCCATGGGGGTCGCGGGGCTTCGAACGTATCCTGACCTTCTTCAGTTTGTCAATCTCCTGGGAAGGGTTGTGGGTCATATTCTTCTTCAAACGTTTGTTCCACAGGAATTTGTATTGTTTCCTCGTCGGTGGGAGCCTCTGGTGGGGATGGTGGTCTCTCATATTGTAGTAGGCATGCTTGCAATTCTGTGACCTGTTTCTGGAGATCTTTTAGAGCCTCTGAGTCTGTGAGAAGTGAAGCCGCTGAGGAGGTGGTTTGAGAGGTAGTCGTTGTGTCTTTTTGTTGTCTTTGCTTTAGTTGACCCAGTTCCTCTGATAACTGATCATGTGCTTCAACCAGCCTAGCATAATCTTCCAAGATGATCTTAATATTGTCGGGGGTCACAGCTTGAAACTTTGAGGGACTAATGGGTGCCCCAGGTGTGCTTTCGATCGCTGCTTCTAGGTTTTCTTGATTCTGTAGTTGTAGGCGTCGATTCTCTTCATGAGCTGCTGCAAGGTGTCGCTTGAGTAGGGCCATATTTCGCTGAAGCTTTGAATTGCGTTCTAGCTGTGTCTGTAGATGACCTTCTACCACTTGTATTGCTTCCTGGTCTGTGTTCTGTAGCTGTACTTCTACTACAAGAGGCTAATATGCTATGAGCCTCTTGTAAAGTGTGGAATTGTGTATGAAGGCGAGCGTTCTCCTCTTCTACTACGGCAAGACGATTTTGTAGCATCTCCGAGTGCTCTTGCAATCGTATGTTATGTTGCTCAAGCTGATTGTACTCTGTCCTTAACTGTGATATACATGTGAGCATGGTGTCCAATGCATTTCCTATGGATGATGGTGTGGTTTGTACAATGGAGGATGCAAGGGGAGGGGAGTGGGGAATGGGAAGAGTGAATGATGTGTCTAATGGAGATGTGTGTGTCGGTGAAATTGGTGGGGGGGAATGGGAGAAGGTGGAAGTGTGGGGGGAGGGGGAGGTGCCGTGGGTGGTGAAATGTCCATGCTTTCAGGAGTGGATGCGAGTGTGGTGTCTACCATATACATTGGAATGGTAGGTGGTGTGTGTGTGAAAGTGGTGAATAAGTGAGAAGTGGGTGTGGGAACTGAAAATAGAGGAAATGATTGAGACCTGGGTTGAAATGTTCTTGAAAGAAAGGCGTAGAGGGGTTGGAGAATTGGAGGGATGGGGTTTGGGAGGTGAGATTCTGAAGGTAGGGAGGCCATAAAAGGTGGCGTGGAAGCAAGGAATCCAAAGAATATGGATCTAGAATCGGGATGGCCTATGGCTGAGGGCATGGGGGATGGATGTCCTAGGGCAGGCTTTATGAGCGATTCGATGGATTGGGTAGTGATGGTGGTGGCTTCATAGATTGGGTTTTCACAGGTGGAGAATAGGGTTGAACTAGAGGTGGGAGTACAAAAGATGAAGGTTTGTTCGGTGGGTTGAGTGGTCGAGGTGATCTCCATGGCTTCTGTTCTAGGAGGCAATGGTGGGGGTGTGGGTGGTAGTGGATCGGTTGATTCATCATGGGTGACTAAGTGCTCTTGGCCAGAAGTTACAGCTGCTTGGGAGGTTGTCTCAATGGGTTCGGATGTAATAATAGGCCCTTCTACTCTCGTAACGGGGATCTGGATGTTTTTGCCTGACCGCGTAACGGGGATCTGGATGTTTTTGCCTGACCGCGGTCGTGTTTGGAATCTTCGTGGATCATATTGAACTGGAGAGCTCCGAATCGCGGTTCAAACTGCTTCTACTACCCCATATGTTTCTGCCATCAATAAGAGACCTTCACTGTATTCTGAGTCAACCCCTGCTTCTTCCAAAAGCTGAGCCATGAGCACCCGACTGCTCTGTTCGGTGAGCAGTTGTTGCGATCGCACTCGTTCCATGATTTGATACAACCTTCGGAGTTCTGCTGTATAAGCGGGGGCTTCAGTGGTCTCCTCTTTGTCTGCTCCTTCTTCTTCTAGGTGTCCTTGTTGTTGACCTTGTTGATCGTCACCCCAATGTACATGGCGACCTTCTGTGGATTTTCTCCTTCTTTGTGAAGATGTGCCCTGTTCTTCTGTATCTGAATAAAACTCTACATCAGAGAGTTGTGTACTTTGTAAGAATGCTTTGAAGTCAAGGAGACCCATCCCTTCAGCATCTCCAGTCAAGGGGACACAAGGAATTGAGCCCCTCATGCGCTTGGATTGATGAGTGGCAGTTTTGAGTCTCTTAAACATTTGTAGTTGTGCCCAAGTTAGAGCATGCTCAATGGGTACATCATATGCTAAGCATCTGTATATAATGCGCGTGATTGCACAACAGCCATTCACCACTAGTTTCCTGGATGACCTTTTATTTGCTTCATACAACTGCTCCACAATCCATACAGGAAGCTTAATTGGTAACGCACCTGTCTCCGTCAAGTAAAGAGCGAACCAAATTCTTTTGTGCGGTTGTGTGAAGCGGCGGTCTTGACCGAGGAAAGCAAAATGTTGCATGCACATACGGAGAGGGATGGACACGTTTGGTGTGAGTGCTACCATATCTTTAAGCTTCAGTAGTTTCCTATCCTTCATGTTAGTAGGAATGAGAGCATCCTTCTCAGAAGGTACATGTGTACCGTGCATATTCAAAGCAGCGCTCACCAATTCCAGTGTAAGTTCAAACCTTTTCAACTCCTTGTTGCCCAGAAAAAGAAGGAAGTACGAATGTTCCTGGTTTGTCCTTTTCTTCGTTAGCTTGTAATGTGGAGACCAAATAATAGCATCGGAGGAGATCCGGTTTAGGTAGTGGTGCTTCAAAGTATTCGGCTAGCCCTGCACGTTGCCATATGGTCTGGAGATCTTCTGTGTTCTGTAGAGTCTCAAACTCCTTGGAGAAAAATTGGAATCGGACCCATGATCTGTCATACTCGCACTTAGACTCCCATATATACTTGGCCTCTCCTAATGGACCTGGCATGCCATTGAACCAATGAGAATTGGCATGGACTCTCTCTATGTGATCCCTGTGGGTGGATCCGGTACCGGGATCTGCTGAAGGTGTTGCAGCTCCACAGGTCGTTCAGTTGGTGGCACATCAATTCCTGCAGTACTTACTCCTGCCTATGAGCTCGGACTTGCTGCTTCTGCCATGAGAGTGCTTGTAGTTGTTGATGCTTATCTGCTAGAAGAAGAGAGAGGCACATTAGCATTGCATAGGAAACAGGATGTTATGGTGTTCCCTCCACAATACCAACATGACATTCCAAGTGCTTAGAGGTTAGTGGGTGAAGTGTTCGTGATGTGTGTACATGTGGGTTAGTAGGTTAGGGTTCACTCTAGATGCATACTTTGGATGTGCAATGTTCTCAGAATGCACCTATATCAGAGGGGAAGGATTTACAGAGGTGGGTCAGGGGGTTTGATATGGGGTTTAGGTCTCCAAACTTTGATGCTCGAATCGTTGCTTTTATTGGCGATGATGTGTGAAGGTTTGCGTACTGGAGTGTGTTGGGTTTGGGACCTTTTGGGTACCCATTTCCAAACATTCCGAGGTGTGACCGAGAATGTGGTGGTGTGGAGTGTAGATGTTTGCCTTTGAAAGGGAGCCAATAGGACTCGTGAGTGTTGGTTTGATCTTGTGATTGGAGGTGAAGTTATTTGAGCTAGTAAGCAGGTCTTGGGCACCCATATTTGTCTAGCTTTTGGGATTGCCTTCATTGACTGCTTTGGAACCCAAATAGAAATGGTTTGTCTAGATTGATGCCTAGGGTACTTGATAAGCTCCGAGTACAAGGAACAAATGATTATCCGAGACTTTATTTTGTTCAAATCCCTCGGAATCAGTCTACTTGGATTACCTAGAGCCCACAATTATCTCTCGAGGAGTTCTTCCTATGTCAATGCACTAGCTCATATGTTCCCGGCAAACGCACCAAAATGAAAGGCTCTTGAGCCCACGGAACAAATGATTATACGAGACTTTATTTTGCTCAAAACCCCTCGGAACAGCAAATTCTATAGGGCCCTTGGAGAGACGTTCCTGATTTCTCAATGTGTCTGCAGCTCTTTCAGTAATGTCTGAGTAAACTACTCACGATGCTACTGGTAGGCAGAAATGCGGTTCTCACGAAGTCTAGCACACAGATCCTCGCCCTCTAGAGGAGCAAAATGCTTGAGAAGCAAGATATATCAACACTCGGTGCAAGGCATGCTTTGAGTTTCACCTAGGATTGAACTCATAGACCGTGATCCCCTGAGCTTGGATAACTGATGCCCCACCTTCTACCACATAACCTAGCACTTAAGTATATTGTCCTCTCCTATTACGTATCTGACAATTTCTGTTACGATGATAATCAAGATTTCTATGTAGGATGAAAGACACATAGATGTGAACTGTGCAGATCTATGTCAATAATATGATGGTATTATCATTCGAACCACCTCCATTCAACGGCATGCCATCCCTTATAGGAACATAACATCCTTCAAGAAATCCTTGTTCATTCATAACACTTACGAACCAATAGGTCACTTCACGCTTTTGATTGCTTTTACCCAACACTACGGATGCAATGGCTGATAATTTTTCTTCACGAAGTTTACTCTTCAGATCTTCCCTGATAAGAGGAGTGAACTACCTATCCAAAGAGTGTGCAACAACTAACCACAACAGAACAATCACAAGCAGAATGCCACCAAGATATCGTGTTGATGAAGCAAGTGACCCAATCCCAAGATGAAAAACTGCTGGATAAGAGCACTACCAGACTTGTCTAAAGGATTGCAGACAACATCAATAGCAGCTTTTCCCTTAACCTTGGTATCTTTGCTTTAAGCTGAGGGCATGTTCATTCATTCATTCTTTCTAGCAATACACAAGCACTGATCCGATTGCCCTATATTATCCTTCTCAATTTTTCTTGGGACAAGAAGTTATTCCATACATACATATCACCCTGAGGAAGTACATCATATTGACATGATCTAACATTTTTCTAAAGATTCCACATGACTTGGTACCTATAGCTAAAGAAGAATTCTTTGATGAGGTCCACCCATGCAAAAAGACCCTTGTACCTGTTCTCAGTGTCCAAGTTGGCAAACTTAGACCAAATGGAGGGATGAGGCACTGTTAGTAAATAGGTTCTAGTGATGCCAAAGACAGTATGACCACGGATGTCACCCCGGGGATCTGCGCCTCCCTGTAAATGCCCAACTCTTCCCAGATGCACGATTTTTCTTGTGAGGTCCTCACCATGTGGGCTTCTCCTCCATCCCCCTTGCTGCTCTAAGTCCGTTTCCCCAGACACCAAGAGCACCCACAGCCTCTGACGAGGAACAAAACACAACAACAACCTCTTGGCACCTGTTTGAAACGGACTCCCCTTTCTTCAGCCACCGCCAGCTAGCCAAAACGTTCCCCTATCCGTTCTCCTTGCTACTGCACACCTTGTGCGCCCTCTGTTATTTCAAAAGATTTCCTATAATAGCAGCATCAGATATCTGCTATATCTTCATCGTAATATAATCCTCTTTATGAGCATATCCTTCAATATCTCAATCTGATAACATGTGAACCACCTTCGTCCTCTTCGACACAAGACCTCCTTTGAAATCAGATTTGCGCAAGGGTTCACCAATGGTCTATAGAGTTTTTTGCCCGCAATGATTATTGAACTCCAGCTTCCCTCCGATGCTGCACTTCTCTTTGTTTGCACCTTCAAATAAGATCACACACACGGGCAAAACAATGTTTACATACAAATCAAAGTGCACATATTTGTTTATAGATCATCGGACCCATCATTTTCATTTGTCGTGACTGCAAAATGACCACATAACATAGGTAGGCATAAATATGAAGACATTCAATACGCTAGTCACAAATTATTTTTCACACAGTCATGCCTGCATATAGCACTGTTACAAAAATGTGTTTCCCTATATATATTTTAATGGTTATTTCTCAATTATCTCCAGATATATTCGTTAAATCCTGAACCATGTCCACCTCTTTACTCTTCTCCATTATGAGTCCTCAACGTCCAATTAAACTTTTGTTTGATATCTCAAGTTAACCTGCAGGTATTAAAGCTTTGAAAATACATGTACAATAGGAAGATCAACAGAGAATTGTTCTACCAATTGAGCCTTGATACTCTTCAACGCTGGACAATATTCTCGCGTTCAGTGTTCAATTCAGAACTCTTCACTAACTCACTTTATATGAAAAAAGAGATGGTCTAAAAGTCGCAAGAGGGGCCTTCCCGTCTCCCTATTTCCTCCTTCCCGCAATGGTTGCGTTGTTAGGATTCAACGCAGCAGCCCTTCTGATCAATAGCACCCTCCAACGCAGCTTTAACAAGTATATTCCTAGTCAAAAGAGTCCTCCATACCTTCAGCGCAACCTTTTTCTCCATTCGGGCGCAGAGTGACTCCTCCTCTCCCAGTGGGCATGCAAGAAGACTCTCCATACCTACAGAGACCTGAGAAGAACCCCCCCCAAAAGAAGCCTGCTCTCCTCTAGACCCTTCCTCAATCTGCTGCCCGCGTCCTCGTACCTGCGCAGACACGAAAAAACCCCCCCCAAACTGGAAACTGACCCCTCTCTTAAATACCAAGCGGACTTCTTCCTTATCTACTCATGGAAAAAAACGAGAGGGAGAGCACCAATCCCATGCCCAAAATGGACCCCCCCCTTATTCCCTTTTCTGTCAGAGCAGTTACAACCACTAAAAACGGAACTGCCGATGCCCATGCCTTCGTTCAGAGCATTCTCACCATACTTATCATAAACATTCCTCTTTTCTGGATCACGTAAAACCTCCTAAGCTTGTGCAACTTCCTTGAACTGATCCTTTGGAACCGGACATATACGCTACATCTACTGGATCATGCCAGGTCCAAGATGACGGATGGTGACTCTCATGCCTTGACCTTGACGGCCCACCCACTTACCACTTGCACCGATCTTTTATCCCGTCCCTGCCGACATTGCATGCCGGAAGCTCCTGCAACTGAAATCAAACAAATTTCCTGCCAAATAGAACCACATTAGTGCATTAAAACCAACCATTTTTTGAGCTAACATACTCCCCTCTTCTTAATTGCGAAGTCGTCCTCGACGAGCGATATGCTACCTGCACTCCAGTTCCAACATGTGATCATCAATCAATCAAATACAAATCTTTACCTTGTATGCCTATTCTCTTCTTCCAATGTAGCACCTGCGATCACCCTCATACAATCATCGGTCAGTACCAAAATCCAATCATTTCACTTACCATCTTTGTCCATCTTCTCGCATCTTCATTGACATGTCCACCTGTCTGCAAACTTCATTAAAACATTAGAACCTTTCTTCATCAAATCACAATATGTACAACCAAAATGAAAAGACAATCATATCCTTGATCCACATCACACATATATACTCAGCACACACATCATGATCCGCGTCACACATGCATTCTCGTCACGAACAACACACATGCAAGCAAAAAGCCCATCCACATTCCCTCTTGTCACTCTTCTAGACTGTTCGTTCAACACGTCATGAATCTCTACTCCACATATCAACACACTTTCTACACACACCATCAAAAACCATTTCCGAGTTCCGTTTTCGATACTTTTCCCGGTCACACGATCGTTTTGCTGATCCCTTTGCCTCATTTCTAACCAAGTTCTCTTGCCAATTTCCCATTTCCTTCCCACCTAGGGTTTTCTATTCCCACTTACCTTTTCATCTACTCTGTGCTCTTTTGTTCATCAATCAGATCCTATGCTTGGTCGCCACCACACCACTCTAACTTGATGGATACACGATAAGGACCACTCAAGTCTAACGCAAGCTCACTCTAACAAGATCACTCATCGTCGACGCGAGTCCGAACTTCACAAGTCATTGCACCACCTAAGATCCAAACTGAACACTTCCGGAAGGTTTGCAGACAAACAATGCAACTAGCACGATTGGATTCCTCAAGTCCAAGCTTTCCATAGACACATCGCAACCAAAACCCTAGCCGAGCTTAAGCTTCAATTTGACATGTTTCATCGGGAGCCCACACATAACCCAAATCCCCACAACACAAACACATATATTCCCATCCGAGCATCATGCTCTCTCACCTCTCTTATGTCCCCCCTCGAGCGAGGAATTCTTCTCATTCATTTTTTTTCCACATTTTTTTCTCTCTTTTTTCATCATTTTTTTTTTCATATTTACTCACACTTGCCGGCCTACGCTGAAGCTGGATGCGACTCGTGGACTCGACCACCCGATCGAGTTTGCTCCACCCATCTACCAACCCAACGAAGCGCGCGACACACAGACAGCTAGCCCTATGCGAAACCGACGTCGGTTCATGGCTTTGACCACCCGGCCAAAGTGGGTCCGCCCACCTATCGGCCCACATAGGCGCATAGCCACATGCACACATACACAAACATATAGTTTTTTTTTCATTCCCGCATCTCGAGAATTAGGAGACAAAAGAAAGGATCTTTTCCCAACCCAACCAATCACAACACACATACATATATCCCCCCATGGACATCTCGATGAGACACATCTCCTCTCTGCTGCTACTCAAGCCAAAATCCAGCCACTAATGCCATGGTCAACCCGTCCTCGCAAAACCCGCACATACTAATCACCTCGTCGACCTGAAACCTCTGAAAGTGTCACTTCAGTCCTAAGTGTACAACAGACTTGGTCCACCCGTCCTCACATCTCTGACTCGTAATCCGCAAAGCAAACCCTAATCAAACTCAAGCCGTCCTAACCGGCATCCATCATATCATTTTTTTTCATCTCCATCCTCTGCCTTGCAGAGATTCCACATGATTCGACAGCTTGCTGATGTTGTCCTCTAGCCAGGCGATACGGTCTGGAAGGCCACCATTCATTACTACACCTCTTAATGACTCGAGCTTCAAAGCTAAATCCCTTATCCCTTCTTCTTTTCGCTCATCACTGCCTTGGAGTCGAAAAATCTCATCATCCACCTGATGGAACCGAACCCACATTTTCTTCTTCTCCTCTTCTAAATGGCTCATCTTTCTTTCTATTTCCAAAGGAACCTCCCCGCTCCTCTCGACTTGGCCAGACAACTTTTCAACCTCTTCTCGAATCGACCTCTCCTCCCAAATTCTACTCATATTTTCTTCATCCAGGTCATCTACCTTCTTCGACAATTCATTCTTCGTCCTTTCTAACTCTGTTCCGAACGCATCCAACCTATCCAACACCGCTTTCAGCTCTTCCTCCGTTTTCCTCGCTCTCGGATCCTCCACTTGTCCTCGCATCTCGTCGTCTTTCCGATTCATCCACCTACCTAGCTTGCTACTCAGCCTTGCATTCTCTTTCTCTACCCGTCTCACTTTCTCATCACTCTCCGCTTGGGCACTTTTCATTCTTTCTAACTCCAGGTGAAACTCGTCACATGCCTTACCCGCTTGATCACTGTATCGACGGATTATGCTTTGTACCTTCTCGATTTCATGCTCCATTCCTTCGACTCTCCTCATTAGGTCATCCTCGTCTCTTGAGAGCTCTTCTTCGATCGGAACTCCAAAGCAGTCGGCTACCATCAAGCCGGATCTCAAGTCCCAGACCACATTTTCACTCTCGGGCTTCACAAGATCTTGCCTCCAGCTTTTGTTTACTCTTTTCCACTCCTTGTTTTCATTTTTCAACATTCGTACTTGCTTTTCCCAAGTTCCTAGGACCTCGGCCATTTTCACTTGATTTTCCTCTAATTTCTCTATTTTGATCCTCTCGTTATTTCTCTCCACATGCAACCAATTGACTTGACATTCCAAGCTCTTCACAAGTTCTATCAAGTCTCGATCATGAGATCGAGTGTCCTTGCTTCCACTTGCTCTCGCAGTTTCCGTCGATGAAGTAACTCCACCTTTGTCAACTTCCACATACAAAGAGGATAAGCACTTATCAACTTGATTCGTTGCAACCTTTGTGTCAGTCATCTCTTTTGAGCCACACACGTGCTCGCATAGTCTCTTTTTCCCACAGTCCTCACATGTGGGAACAAAATCCAACGGGGTGCATACACGAGGGCAATATTTGGCTATATGCCCAATCTACTCGCAACACCAGCATCTCACATAATTTGATATCGGGCCAAATCGCCACCCTCGGTTCACATGATGTCTCATGGTCGGACGAGAACATATCCATCTATTTTGTCCAAAATTCCCTTGCCTTATATTCGCTTTCTCAAAACTAGAGGCTTGTCTTTGTTGGGCCATTTCTCTAATGAAGGTCAGAGAAAATTTGGGATCGACTTGGCTGTGCCACACGATTGGGGCACCAAGCGAACTCGTAGCACTCTCGATGAGATGTGCTAAGCCAATTCTCGGCAAACGCACCAAAATGATAAGCTCCGAGTACAAGGAACAAATGATTATCCGAGACTTTATTTTGTTCAAATCCCTCGGAATCGGTCTACTTGGATTACCTAGAGCCCACAATTATCTCTCGAGGAGTTCTTCCTATGTCAATGCACTAGCTCATATGTTCCCGGCAAACGCACCAAAATGAAAGGCTCTTGAGCCCACGGAACAAATGATTATACGAGACTTTATTTTGCTCAAAACCCCTCGGAACAGCAAATTCTATAGGGCCCTTGGAGAGACGTTCCTGATTTCTCAATGTGTCTGCAGCTCTTTCACTAATGTCTGAGTAAACTACTCACGATGCTACTGGTAGGCAGAAATGCGGTTCTCACGAAGTCTAGCACACAGATCCTCGCCCTCTAGAGGAGCAAAATGCTTGAGAAGAAAGATATATCAACACTCGGTGCAAGGCATGCTTTGAGTTTCACCTAGGATTGAACTCATAGACCGTGATCCCCTGAGCTCGGATAACTGATGCCCCACCTTCTACCACATAACCTAGCACTTAAGTATATTGTCCTCTCCTATTACATATCTGACAATTTCTGTTACGATGATAATCGAGATTTCTATGTAGGATGAAAGACACATAGATGTGAACTGTGCAGATCTATGTCAATAATATGATGGTATTATCATTCGAGCCACCTCCATTCAACGGCATGCCATCCCTTATAGGAACATAACGTCCTTCAAGAAATCCTTGTTCATTCATAACACTTACGAACCAATAGGTCACTTCACGCTTTTGATTGCTTTTACCCAACACTACGGATGCAATGGCTGATAATTTTTCTTCACGAAGTTTACTCTTCAGATCTTCCCTGATAAGAGGAGTGAACTACCTATCCAAAGAGTGTGCAACAACTAACCACAACAGAACAATCACAAGCAGAATGCCACCAAGATATCGTGTTGATGAAGGAAGTGACCCAATCCCAAGATGAAAAACTGCTGGATAAGAGCACTACCAGACTTGCCTAAAGGATTGCAGACAACATCAATAGCAGCTTTTCCCTTAACCTTGGTATCTTTGCTTTAAGCTGAGGGCATGTTCATTCATTCATTCTTTCTAGCAATACACAAACACTGATCGGATTGCCCTATATTATCCTTCTCAATTTTTCTTGGGACAAGAAGTTATTCCATACATACATATCACCCTGAGGAAGTACATCATATTGACATGTACATTTTTCTAAAGATTCCACATGACTTGGTACCTATAGCTAAAGAAGAATTCTTTGATGAGGTCCACCCATGCAAAAAGACCCTTGTACCTGTTCTCAGTGTCCAACTTGGCAAACTTAGACCAAATGGAGGGATGAGGCACTGTTAGTAAATAGGTTCTAGTGATGCCAAAGACAGTATGACCACGGATGTCACCTCGGGGATCTGCGCCTCCCTGTAAATGCCCAACTCTTCCCAGATGCACGATTTTTCTTGTGAGGTCCTCACCATGTGGGCTTCTCCTCCATCCCCCTTGCTGCTCTAAGTCCGTTTCCCTAGACACCAAGAGCACCCACAGCCTCTGACGAGGAACAAAACACAACAACAACCTCTTGGCACCTGTTTGAAACGGACTCCCCTTTCTTCAGCCACCACCAGCTAGCCAAAACGTTCCCCTGTCCGTTCTCCTTGCTACTGCACACCTTCTGCGCCCTCTGTTATTTCAAAAGATTTCCTATAATAGCAGCATCAGATATCTGCTATATCTTCATCGTAATATAATCCTCTTTATGAGCATATCCTTCAATATCTCAATCTGATAACATGTGAACCACCTTCGTCCTCTTCGACACAAGACCTCCTTTGAAATCAGATTTGCGCAAGGGTTCACCAATGGTCTATAGAGTTTTTCGCCCGCAATGATTATTGAACTCCAGCTTCCCTCCGATGCTGCACTTCTCTTTGTTTGCACCTTCAAATAAGATCACACACACGGGCAAAACAATGTTTACATACAAATCAAAGTGCACATATTTGTTTATAGATCATCGGGCCCATCATTTTCATTTGTCGTGACTGCAAAATGACCACATAACATAGGTAGGCATAAATATGAAGACATTCATGTTGGTGCATATCAAGCCTCAACACTTGATTTGGACCCTTGAAGGATGATGTTACATAAAGCTTGGAACATGGAGTTTCAACTTGGATTGAAGAAAGAACCATAGGGATTAAAGTCTATGAGTTTTTAACTCTTCACTCATTGTAAAAGTCAATAATGACTTGGCATGATTTATGTAATCAAACCGACTTGTAAAAGTCATGGAAATTGATTGAAGAGGTGGAGAGAATATCTCCCCATATGTAGAGGAGGTGAATGATTGAAGGAATCTTTCAATCAATAACCTTTTAGGTACATGATTATAGGAAAGTGGCAACCAATCATCTATCAACCTTTTATAAAACAAAGGAAAAAACTCGCGGGACAAAAAGTCTTCAGTCCACCACCTTTTTGACACAACTCCCGAGGCAGAAATCTCTTGTAACTCTATGTGTGTTTGAGCTAAGTCATAGCCAACACCTTATCATCTCAATTAGCCTTGCTTATCAAGCTAATGAGATTGTAAAATCATTCATATCAATAGAACATATACATTTTGTATCTCTGTTTTCTCTGTATCATCTTCTCCAAGTCAGTCAACTTCAGAAAGGCATATCTCAAGATTTACTGAACCAAATTCAATGATTCAAAGCTTGTTGGAATCAGCTCAAGGTCTTCTACAACACTACAAAGTTTGAAGAACTTTCATTCAGCCAATTGTGAGAAAAGTCGATCGAAGCAGTCACTGGTATTTCTGTGTGTAGCTCCTAAAAAGTCGGGATCATCTCTGTTTTTTTCTAAAGATAATTCTCAAAGCATAGTTTGTCAATTGAAGTGATTTAACTTGCAATCAATAGCTTGTTAAGTTAATTTAATTCCCTCAAAAGGAATTTGCCCAATTGTAAGTGTGCTGGACACACTGAGCATTAGACTGAGCAGGTGTCAAGACAAATTTAGCAAGTTTTCTCAGATTTTTGAAGTTTCAACCATCTGTTTTGATTTGATCATTGCACAAAGAGTTTGCAAAGTACATATGTGATCTCTTTGCATCATTTGGGACCTAAGCAAGTCTACAATACATATCTGAAGCAAAGGGTGGCTGGAGTCAAGCAGGTTTAGCAGCTCCAACTCCATCTTCTGAGTGTCTCCTACCATCACCTCTCACAGTGGTATCAGAGCAAAACAAATAAGGTAATCATGGGTGATGGTTTCCCTTCTTTTATTGACAAATTGGACAGGAATAATTACCAAGCATGGTCTCTGAGAATGAAGACCTATCTACAAGGAAGAAGTCTGTTTGGATTTATATCAGGAGATGAAGAGCTACCTACATTCAAAGCTAGAGGTCTACCCACCAAGGATGAGCAAGAGAGACTCAATCAATGGTGTGCAAAAGATGCCTTGGCAAGGTCATACCTTCTAAACTCTATCTCTGATTTCCTTTTACCACATATAAGGAATTGTAAGACTTCCCAAGAGACTTGGGAAACCTTGTCCAATTATTTCTCTTCCAACACAAGGGCTAGGAAGAATCAACTCTGGATAGAGTTTACAACCATGAGGAAGCAGCCCAAGCAATCAGTCTCAGAGTATGTGACAAAGATCAAAGATGTGGCAGACCAACTAGCAAGCATTGGAGAAGAAATTGAAGAGGAGCAAATAGTCAGGCAAGTGACAAATGGACTCAAGGCAGATGACAAGTGGGAGAGTTTCACCACTGCAATGGACTTATACATGGATATGCATACCCCTGATCTTACAACTCTTATGGGCCAACTCTTCACACATGAAGCCAAGTTTACAAAATCAGGAGAATCAAAAGGTAACAATTCCTCTGCTCTTTATATTGATAAGAAGTCCAAGGATAAGGGTAAAGGTAAAAAGCTTGATGAAGAAGGATCCACCTCTCAAGCAAACTTTGCAGGGAGAGGTAGATCTTCAAGAGGAAGAGGCAGAGGAGGTAAGTCAGGTAGGGGGAGACCCTACAACTCATCACCTTGCAATATATGTGGTTTGTCTAACCATACTACAGATGAGTGCTACAAGAACTACAAGAACCAAAGAGGAAGAGGTTACCAAAGAGGAGGCTACTCTCAAGGAAGAGGCAGATTCAATCAACATCATCAAGGCTACAATGGATACAACAACCAATACAACAACAACTACAATCACAACAACAATGGTGGATACAGAAATAGAAGGGATTACAACAATTACACAGAGGAGCAAGATGACTCCTTACTGATTATGAACATAACCTCCAAGGAAAGTACAAATGATGACAATTTATTTTATATTGATTCAGGTTGCTCTAACCATGTAGCTGGAAATGTTGCATTGCTATCTGATTTGGAAGAACCTAAAGGAAAGCATCAGGTACAAACAGGTGATGACACTAAACACTCTGTTATAAAAATTGGTAATGTGAAGACATGTGATGGCAAACAGAATCTTCTGAGTAGAGTACTTTATGTACCTACAATCACAAAAAATCTTATGAGTGTTGGTCAGATTGTAGAGAAGGGATTGCAGGTCAGATTCACACAACATGGAGTTTATGTGGAGGACCCAAAGAATAGCTTCAAGAGGATAGCAAAGGGAGAAAAATCAGGTAGGTTATTTACCTTTGAGCTTGAAGATACAAGAAATATTGCTTTGTTCAACTACAAGGATCAAACCTTATCAGAATTAGAGATTTGGCACAAAAGACTTGGACACATAGGTGAGAGAACCATCAAGCAAATGTGCAGGGATCAATGTGTGCTTGGGATACCTAATGTATCCAAGCAACACATGATATATAAGTGTGAAGCATGTCAATTTGGTAAGTCACACAGGTTGTCTTATTCAAAGAAAGGATTCATGCACCAAGACTACCTAGACTTGGTACACACAGATGTTTGGGGACCTAGCAAGGACCCTTCAATATCAGGATCAAGGTACTATGTATCTTTTATTGATGACTATAGCAGGTGGACAATTTTATACTTTATGAAGGGTAAAGATGAAGTATTTAATTGTTTCAAAAAGTATCTTGCACTTGTTGAAAACCAGACAGGTAGAAGACTAAAGAAGTTAAGGTCAGATGGTGGAGGAGAGTATTTCTCCAATGACTTTGAAGAATTTTTGCAGGAAAGAGGCATCAAAAGGGAGATTACAACCAGATACTCACCTGAACAAAATGGTGTGGCAGAAAGAAGAAATAGACTTATTGTGGAAACAGCTAGGGCTATGCTCAATGAGAAGAAGCTACCAAATTATTTATGGGCAGAAGGAGTTTCTACTGCAACCTATCTCATAAACAGATTGCCATCCAAAACACTTAATGGTATGACACCCTATGAGGCTTGGCATGGTAAGAGACCATCTCTGGATCACTGTAAAATTTTTGGTTGCATAGCATATGTGCATATACCCTCACAGGTAAGAGGGAAATTAGACCCTAAAGCTGAAAAGTGTATCTTCATTGGTTATGATTTAAACCAGAAAGGGTACAGATTCTACAACCCCACAAATAAAGGCTTCAAGGTAAGCAGAGATGTCATCTTTGATGAAAATGATTCATGGTATGAAAATGAGTACAGGAAGGTAAGTTTACCATATGATATAGATGAAGACTTTCCAAAACTAATTAAGCAGGAATCAATCAAAGAGGATGATTCAGAATCAGATGATGAAGACTCCATCAATCTTGAGGAGTTCAAAGCTTGGAAATCAAAAGGAAAGCTAAAGATGAAGGATATTCCAGAATCTTCAACTCAGGCTATGAGGAGGTCTCAAAGAGAAAGTAAGAAGCCAATTAGGTATGGTTATGATACTTCTCTTGTTACAAAGCATTCAGTATATCTTGCAAAGGATCTCTTGAGTGAAGAACCAGGTACCTATGAGGAAGCAATCAAGAAACCAGAATGGAAGGAAGCAATGGATGAAGAGATGGAAGCTCTTGAGGAGAGTGATACTTGGGACTTAGTACCCAAGAAAGAATCCATGAAGGTGATAGGATCCAGATGGATCTACAAGGTAAAGAGAAATTCAGATGGAACCATAAATAGGTATAAAGCCAGGTTGGTAGCCAAGGGTTTTGCACAAACCCAAGGCATAGATTATGAAGAAACATTTTCTCCTGTGGCCAAGATGCCAACTATCAGAGTTATGGTGAGTGTAGCTGCATCCAAGAATTGGAACATGTACCAATTGGATGTGAAGAATGCATTTCTGAATGGATGGATTTCAGAGGAAGTCTACATGTCACAACCACCTGGATATGAAGACCCAATTAAGGTAAATCATGTTTGCAAATTGAAGAAAGCTCTATATGGTTTGAAGCAGGCACCTAGAGCATGGAATTACAGATTGACCACTTACCTACAAGACCAAGGATTTGCAATGAGCAAAGCAGATACATCTTTGTTCATCAAAAAGACAAATTCAGAGGTAATCTATTTGTGTGTCTATGTTGATGACATCATTGTTACAGGGAATGATGTTCAAGGAATCAGACATATCAAGGCACAAATGATGAAGGAATTCAAGATCAATGATCTTGGATTATTAAAATATTTCTTAGGACTTGAGTTGATTTATACAGATACAGGTATATATATCACTCAAAAGAAGTATATACAAGACATGGTCAAGAAATTTGGTTTACAGGAAGCTAAGGTATCAAACATTCCAATGGAAGTCAATCACAAGCTTAGTGCACATGAAGGAGAAGAAATCAAGGACATTACAAGTTACCAAAGCATGGTAGGAAGTCTCAACTATGCTACCTTGACAAGACTTGATATTTCTTATGGTGTTAGTGTACTTAGCCAATACATGCACAAACCCAGGACACCTCATCTTGAGGCAGCTAAAAAGATCATTAAATATCTCAAAGGAACTCTGAACCATGGTTTATATTATCCATATACATCAGATATTGATCTCAAGGTTTACTCAGATGCAGATTGGGCAGGATGCAAGGATGACAGGAGAAGCACCTCAGGGTATATTTGTTTTGTAGGTGATAAAGCCATTTCTTGGTCATCCAAGAAACAGCCTACAGTAGCCTTATCATCTACTGAGGCAGAGTACAGAGGTTTGGCAATTGCTACCCAAGAAGCAATTTGGTTGAAGCTACTATATTCAGAGCTAGGACTATTCACAAGGTCAC
>CM035441.1:123176451-123271451 GCA_020310875.1 Ceratopteris richardii | reverse complement strand
CCTTATGAGCAAAGACTTGATAGGTTATATCACAAGTGAAGAAGAAAAGCCTCAGTTCAGAGATCCTAGTGTTCCAACTAGGGAGGAATTATCAGATTTGAAGACTTGGATGAAGAGAGATGCTCAAGCCAAGAGCATTATCTACATGGCAGTCAATGACTACTTGCTACCTCACATTAGAGGTCTTGAAAGTGAAAGTGATCTATGGAATGCTTTGGAGGAGCATTTCTAAAACACCACAAAGTCTAGGAAGGCATCCTTGTGGGCAAAATTTACCACATTTAAGAAGAAGGCCTCTCAGTCCATCTCAGATTATGTAACAAGGATGAAAGACATTGCAGATGCATTAGGAGCAGTTGATGAAGATATTGAGGAGGATAAATTGGTAAGGCAAATCCTCACAGGTTTAAGAGGTGATGATAAATGGAAGCCATTCATTTTGTCTACTAAATTATCACTAGATCATTTTACTCTTGACCTAAATCAGTTGCTAGGTCACATGCTAACCTTTGAGCAGGATGTCAAAGGAGAAAGTGATAAAAGTAGAGGCCATGCAATGTATTCAAAGGATAAGAAGAAGAAGAGGAAGGAGTAATAAAGGAGGAGTCAAAGCTTGCTAGATTTGTGGTAAGAAAAATCGCTTAGCTAATGATTGTTGGCATAATACTCAGAGTAATGGTGAATATAATCAGAACTTTAATTCAAGAGGAAGAGGTGTCAGAAATCAAAGAGGTAATTTCAAAGGTAGAGGTAGTAGAGGTTACTTTGGAAGAAATGCAGGTAGAGGATTCCGAAGTCAACAATTTCATATCAGAAGGAGGATTCAACATTGATAATGAATGCAACTTGTGAAAGGCAAAGTGAAGACCAAAGAGTCTTCTACATTGACTTAGGGTGTAGCAATCACCTGAGTGGCAACATAGCTTTGATGACTGATTTGGAGAATAAGATAACTAATCATGTTGTTCAAACAGGTGACAATACAAAGCACAATGTGAAGTCAATTGGATCAGTTAAGGCCAATAATGGTAGTACTCTCTTGAGTAAGGTTTTGTATGTTCCTACAATTCCTAAGAATCTGATAAGTGTAGGACAAATTGTTGAAAAAGGTTAAAGTCAGGTTCACTAATGAAGGAGTGTTTGTGTATCTGATGAGAAAATTATATGACCTTCGCAAGAAGGACACAGATAGTGTTGTTGCTCATCTAAATGAGTTTGATGCTATATTCTCCCAATTATAGGCTCAAAAAATGGATATGTATAATGAGATAAAAGCAGTATTGCTCTTATGCACCCTGCCATCATCATGGTGTTGATTTCGAGGAATCTTCTCTCTAGTGGTCAAGATGACTACCCTGCACATGTTGCTTGGATTCGTTGCAATGGAGGACTTAGAGCTAGTCCAAATGGATGTGAAAACTGCTTTCTTGCATGGAGATCTTATAGATGCGATCTATATGGAACAACCAGAGGGTTATGTAGTTCCTTGCAAGGAAAGTCTAGTTTGTGTGCTCAAGAAGAGCTTGTATGGACTTAAACAGTCCCCTAGACAATGGTACCAAAAGTTTGCTGCTTTTATGAAGTCTCAAGGCTATTCTCAAAGCAATGAGGATCATTGTCTCTACACAAAGAGATGCTGAGATGGCAACATGATATGTTTGATACTTTATGTCGATGATATGTTGATTGCTGGGAAGCCCTCTTACGACTTGTCAATTCTCAAAAAGAAGTTGAGTCAGACATTTGATATGAAGGATTTGGAGGATGCCAAACATATTCTTGGCATGCACATTACTCATGATAGGAGTAAAAGATGCATATACTTATCTCAAAGTGAGTACATATCCAAAGTACTTCACAGGTTCAATATGCAGGATGGAAAGACATTGAATACACCTTTACCCACATATGTGAAATTCAGCAAGGACGATTGCCCCAAATCAGATGAAGAAAAGGAATTCATGACCAAAATTCCCTATCAGTCGGCTGTTGGTAGTCTCATGTATGCTATGGTAGCTACGAGACTAGACATTGCATTTGCAGTGGGAGTTGTGAGCAGATATATGTCTAATAGTGATGCATGTAAGGAAGCATTGTGGCTTTCTCGTCTTGCTTGTGATATGGGTTTACCTCAGCATGTACCTCGTTTGCTCAGTGACAATCAAAGTGCCATTGCTTTGGCTAAGAATCCGTCTATCATGCAAAGACCAAGCACATTGAGGTGAGGTATCACTTCATAAGAGATTGCTTAGCCACTGAGGGCATTATTCTTGAGAAGGTTCACACTCGAGATAATGTTGCAGATGCTTTGACTAAAGCTCTACCACATGATAGCTTTCGACATTGTTGTCACTTGATGGGGGTTACTTGATTCATGATCTTACACAATCACTTATATACTATGTAACATGGAGGTATAGTTTGTATACTTACACTCAGGTATTCTTTATCATTCTTTATTTTTTCTCCCATGATTACTTTGGTCATGGCCTTTAGTGGGATATTGTTACCGTTAGTGTCCATGTGAAAGGCCAAATGGCCACCGGACACTTCTTTGTATATGTTCTTTAATAAAACATATAGTGGCCTGGTCAGTCACAGACTAAAATCTCGATCGCATTTGTAAGACCTAAGAAGTCTATCTTCATGCTCATTGTGTACTATGTTTTTTTGCATATTCAGCAGCGTTAGTGTCCATGTGAAAGGCCAAATGGCCACCGGACACTTCTTTGTATATGTTCTTTAATAAAACATATAGTGGCCTGGTCAGTCACAGACTAAAATCTCGATCGCATTTGTAAGACCTAAGAAGTCTATCTTCATGCTCGTTGTGTACTATGTTTTTCTGCAGAGTACTGTGTGCGGTCTTAGGAGCTCCGTTTTCTACTCCGAGGATATCATCATAGAGCTCTCGAAAAAGAGAGCACACCGTGGTGCATCACCATCAAATCCCTTCACATGATGGCCACATATCACACTAAAGCACTCTAGTAGCTTTCCAATCTTGGGGTAAGAGGATAAATAGGATGGGAAGAGAGTAGCACACACACCATTTTTTTCAGGTTTTTTGTGAGACTCTTTTCTCAATTTTGGTATCAGATCTTACTCTTGATCTTCTTTTCGAAGTTTTGTGAGAGTTTTGTTTTCTCTATGATGCATGGATTTTGGAGAAGCTATTGTCGTGGGTCATCAACGTCTTCATTTTTTGTGCTTCCACTGTTATCACAATCTAGGAGGTTACTGAAGCAAAAGGAGGATGGAGAGCTTCCTCAGAGGAGCACGGAGGCCCCCAAAGGAGCCACACACACAGAGCATCCAAGGAATTTCCCACAACAACCTCATCACCATCACGAGACTTCAATCGCCCACCCACATGCGGAGCAGCACAAGGGAGTTCTCCATAGCCTCCTTCTCAACTTACAGAAGAGAGCATGTCTTCAAGTTTTATATGTAGGCAAAATTTGGGCTCTCTGTGTTCTATATGGGATATTAGAAACTCCATCTGTGTTGTTCTACCCCAAGGATGTGCGAGATTCTGAAGGAAAGTTTTCTTTTCTTCATTTTCCTCTCTACAAACGATGATTATAAGCATACATAGGTACACTCTTTTCAGCGGGTAATTAGGAATCACCTGTCTAAAGCATTTAATTTTGTGTATATCTCTTCAAGGAGAGATGCTACCCATCCACCTAGCTCCATTGTTTTGGCCATAACTTCCTCATGGACTCTACACTTCACTAATGGCTTTCTTTTGAATATTTATACACTATATTTTGACCATTGCAAGCCATTTTTGCACAAGCTTCTGGATGGTTTTTGACTGCCAAGAAACTCTTTGTGAGTGAATTGAGTGTCTAATTATGATAATAAAGAGTTCCCAATCATATTTAGTAGCATTTGGGATAGGAATGCATTAATTCTTATGCCTTTGCATAATATTTTTACTCTCAAGTACATCCATTTGGATAATTTTTGCATCAAAATTAATAATTATGCATTGTTTTCTTCTCCAATGTTATGAAACTAACATTGGCATATGCATCAAAGTTAGTTTCGATATGAATTCATCTCTGCACATGAAGTTTCATTGACTTATTTTAATTCACAAAACCATGCACATGCTTTTGTTGTGTGTTTCAAGATCCTTATGCAGGTATTGGAGCGAGAACAAAGATATTGAGCATGAGGGCATGTAGTGCCTAACAACACATATTGGAAAAGTTTATTTCTTGCAGGTTTTTGGAATAAAGAAAGTGGTTTGCAACCACTAGGTTGATTCCTATCATTGTATCATGGTTATTATTTTTTTCAAGCTTCATTTTTTTGGGGAAATGTTACCAAAATTTTTTGTGGCCACATGGCATTAAATGCCATATGAGAACTAGAAAGATATTGTGTTGTAAGAGAGAGGAATTCTCACGTGTGCAACATAATTAAAAGCTTGTAAAGTAATTGAAGTAGAGAAGAAATCATGAAGAACATATAACATTTGAATATTTTGTTAGGGATTGGAAAGTGCGTACATGTGTGTCACAACGTTGGTATAAGACAGGTTTGGGGATAAGAGAAAACAAATTAGTGGGACAAAGCTTTACAAGAATACCTTCTGATGGGCTAAGGACCTCCATTGGGGATCAAAAAAGTGAGCCAAATCATGCACATATGTGGCTTGAGGGTAAGAGAAACTTGCAAGTTATGAGAAACTGAGCAAAATATAGTTAGATATAGATGCAATTATTTGCATATTTTCTCATGCTCAGGAGTTGGTTCATGTATCCAAAGCATCCTTTGCTTTTTTGCAAGAGCGAATGTGAGGGTTAATGGCACGTTTGATAGACAAAGCTATCAATGCATGTGCCTAGGCATATTTGCCATCCCAACAAAGTTACTTTGGAATAGATGTAGCCAAGAAAAGGAATTTGAAGATTGTCATCTTTAACACTATTTGCATCACCTTCAATAACTATATTTGCAAGTGTAGTAGGTCATTTTTCAACACCTTGCATAATATTCCATAGTCCTTTCACAATCAATAGATGACTCAGCATATATGCCCATAATGGGTAATTAATGTCATCCAGTCTATCCTCAAGAGCCAACATACAGCATACATCATTGCTTTCAGCCATGGCCACTCACAAAAATACTTTGATGCAGAAAAATGACTATATCTAGAAAAGTTGAACCAAACTACCCTATCAAACTCTACTAGATCTATAACAAACTTTGAGGCGCTTGTACTGGCAAACCAAAACCTGTTTATTGGCATAAAAGGACAAACTTTCCCTACACAGGCACTGCGATTGTGCATCCGAAGGCTGAAACGAGCTTAGGTCATGATTTTGACACCACAAAGCAAAGCTATTTTAAGCTCCTAATCGCCCTCAGTATGATGACCAATTTTCGTGTGGTTCTAAAATTGTGGCAAGAGGGGTGTCCACGATGCGCTAGAGGAAGCGACAACCTCTTGTGATACCAATTGAGGTCTATGGGAGCACGCAAACAACACAAGGAAGAAGAACAAGCTTGCATCAAAACACAAAATGCAGAATGTATTGTCAAGTGATTTTTAAAAGATAAGAAACCCAATAGGGTTATAGGCGTATATACAAGCTCGGGCAAGAAATATCTTAAAGAGGGAAAACTGCCCCGGTGGTCCTAAGTGTGTTCATCATATCACTACCAAAATATATCAACATATCTATCTATCTATCTATCCATCTATCTATCTATCCATCTATCTACTTATCTATCTATCTATCTATCTATCTATCTATCTATCTATCTATCTATCTATCTATCTATCTATCTATCTATCTATCTATCTATCTATCTATCTATCTATCCATCCATCCATCCATCCATCCATCCATCCATCCATCCATCCATCCATCCATCCATCCATCCATCCATCCATCCATCCATCCATCCATCCATCCATCCATCCATCCATCCATCCATCCATCTCTCTATCTATCTATCTATCTATCTATCTATCTATCTATCTATCTATCTATCTATCTATCTATCTATCTATCTATCTATCTATCTATCTATCTATCTATCTATCTATCTATCTATCTATCTATCTATCTATCTATCTATCTATCTATCTATCTATCTATCTATCTGTCTGTCTGTCTGTCTGTCTGTCTGTCTGTCTGTCTATCTATCTATCTGTCTGTCTGTCTGTCTGTCTGTCTGTCTGTCTGTCTGTCTGTCTGTCTGTCTGTCTGTCTGTCTGTCTGTCTGTCTGTCTATCTGTCTGTCTACCTATCTACCTATCTATCTATTTATCTATCTATCTATCTATCTATCTATCTATCTATCTATCTATCTATCTATCTATCTATCTATCTATCTATCTATACATACATACATACATACATACATACATACATACATATATATATATATATATATATATATATATATATATATATATATATATATATATATATATATATATATATATATATATATATATATATATATATATATATTGTTGATGTATGAAACACCACAAGAAATGAATTAATGTGACACTAGAACACCTCTATGGTCACCATTAACTCATTGCCACTCCAAACTTTGAGAAATGATAGCCTAAAGTGAGAACTTTGCTTCTACAGAAATTCCTAGTCACCGAAATGACATACCTTCAGTATTTTGCTAATTTCTCCTAGCTCAAGTATTATTTCTCCATGCAACTTTATAGGCTGAAACTAGAAGAGTAGAGCTTTCCAACAAGCTATCATATGCATCAAACAGATCTCTAGAACTCAAGTTATGGCCTTCACAAGATGACCCTCTATGACCTTCCAAAACTGGAAATTTTTACCTGTTTTAGTATTTCTGGGTGTCTAAAAATAAAAAATTCGATGCCTAGCATCGAGTTTCAGTCAAGGTCGATGCGAGGCATCGACTTTGAGCTTTTTTAGGCCCTTTTTCTGCACCAGAAATAGCTTCTTTTACACACACATGAAGAAGACCACTTGTATGTTAAAAGTCGATGCCGTGCATCCACTTTATGCTGAAACTCGATGCCAGGCATCGAGTTGCTCCACAAACTTTATGCTTTTAGAAGATTCAACAACAGGTAACACATAGAGAATGAAAACAATGACTTATCAGCCAAGATTCGATGCCAGGCATCGAATTGCTCAGAAAACTTGAACTTTTGAATTCATCACACAGTAGAGAAGCATGGAGATGATGGAGAGAGACTCATACACAGAACTTTACTCAGTTCTTTCTCATAGCTATGAAAACTCAGAAGTTTTACAGATGCTTTCTCACTCAGAGAAGCCCGACTATACTCAGTCGTATAAAATGAACTCCTTCTTCTACTTCTTCTCTCTCGCTCTCTCTTTCTCAGTTGATACAAACTAACTTATATAGATTTTTGTATTCTCGTGATTTTAAAAAACTTCTAGAACTAAAGTGAACTAACTTTACAAATATGATACACGTGAATTTGTCCCTTCACATAGGCATGGGGTTTTCTTCCTAAGATTTGACCTTCAAATATATGTCTAATTAGTGAGTGTTTCTCCAACAGCTCCCCCTCAATCACTAATTGACATTCCCTGTTTCTTCATATCATCTTCTTTTCTTTTACTCCTGCCATGCTTTTGAATCTGCTGGTCTTCACACCATCCAAGCTCTTTGTCATTATGTCTGCTAACTGATCTTTAGTAGAAATGTACTCCACTTCAATCTCCTTCTCCATTACCTTTTCTCTGAGAAAATGATACTGTATCTCTATGTGCTTTGTCCTTGCATGAAATACTGGATTTGCTGCAAGATAAAGTGAACTCATATTATCTCCATGTATTGTAGGTGTACCTTGATCAATGCCTAAGCTCTTGAACAATGTCTGCATCCATATGACTTCCTTAGCTTCTTCCACAAGTCCTTTGTACTCTGCTTCAGTTGATGATAATGCTACTGTATGTTGTTTCTTTGAACACCAACTTACAAGCTTATCACCAATGTATATCATGTAACCATGAGTTGATCTCCTGTCATCTTGATTACTTGCCCAGTCTGAGTCACTGTAGGCTCTCAACTTCAAATCTGATGTAAAAGGATAATATAATCCTTCCTTTATAGTTCCTTTGATATATCTAAGAACTCTTTGACCTGCAATCCAATGTGGGTCCTTTGGACAATGCATGAATTGTGACAAAACTCCCACTGCATAACTAAGATCAGGTCTTGTTAGTGTAGCATAAATCAAACTACCCACAAGAGATTGATACTTCCTCATATCTTTGTATTCTGCACCATCATATTTACTGAGCTTGTGATTAACTTCAAGTGGAGTTGAAGCTTCTCTGCAATTTTCCATATCAAACTTCTTCAATAGATTTAGAAGATACCTTTCTTGTGATACATATATGCCATGATCTGTATAAGTGACTTCCATTCCAAGAAAGTATGACAACTTTCCTAGGTCACTGATCTTGAACTCTTTCTCAAGTAATCTCTTTACCTCCTTGATTCCTTCATCTGAAGTACCTGTGATTATAATGTCATCTACATAAATACAAATGTAGATTGTACCTTCCTCTGTTCTTTTGATAAGTAGACTTGGGTCTACTTTTGAACTTTGATAACCAAGATCATTGAGATACTTCACCAGTCTATAGTTCCAAGCTCTTGGAGCTTGCTTCAATCCATACAATGCTCTTCTCAACCTGCAAACAAAATTTGGATACCTGGAATCTATAAACCCTTGAGGTTGTTCCATGTATACCTCATCTGATATGTATCCATTCAAGAAGGCATTTTTTATATCCAATTGACTTAGGGTCCATCCTTTTGACGCTGCAATAGCTATGATTGTTCTTATAGTTGACATCTTAGCTACAGGACTGAATGTCTCATCATAATCTATGCCATAGGTCTGGGCATAGCCTTTCACCACCAATCTAGCTTTGTATCTGGCTATACTTCCATTTGCAAGCTTCTTCACTTTATAAACCCATTTATTTCCAATTACTTTCTTACCATTTGGTTTAGGAACAAGTTCCCATGTCTTGTTCTCCTCTAGTGCATTGAATTCTTCCTTCATTGCTTCTTCCCATTGCTTCTTACCTTTAGCTTCATCATAGTTCTGAGGTTCTTCATCATCTTTGACCATATATGCATAGTTCTTCTGAGTTATGTAAGAAGTATCATAAGAATACCTTTCTGGTTGTCTCCTTGTCCTGCTCGACCTTCTTGGTTCACATTCTTCATATGTGTCTGGATACAGCTCTTCATCAAATATAGGAGCTTCTTCATTTCTTCTTGTTAATCCACTTGTGGATGTACTTGCTTGCATATAGTCTTCATCTCTATTTACCTGCACAATTGATTTTCCTTTCTCACATCTTCTTACCTCTTCTTCAAATTCTTCAGCTGTATGACTTTGATCTGCATACCAACTTTTCTGTTCATCAAATGTAACATCTCTAGAAACAAGAAATTGTTTTGTTAGAGGATTCCACAACCTGTAACCCATCTGCTTTTCATCATAACCAATGAACACATATTTTTCTGCCTTTGGTTCAAGTTTATGCCTAAGCTGTGATGGCAGATAAGCATATGCAATTGATCCAAACACTCTACAATGATCTAGTGTTGGTTTCTTACCCAACCAAGCTTCATATGGAGTCATTCCATTCAGAGCTGCACATGGTAATCTATTCACAAGATATGTGGCTGTATTTACAGCCTCAGCCCAAAGATAATTTGGACAGTTCTTCTCCTTTAGCATAGCTCTAGCAAACTCAACCAAAGTCCTGTTCCTTCTTTCTGCTACACCATTTTGTTGTGGTGTATACCTGCAAGTTATTTCTCTCTTAATACCTGCATTCCAAAGATAATCATTGAACTCTTGGGAGAAGTATTCTCCCCCTCCATCAGACCTCAGTCTCTTAAGCTTTTGACCTGTTACTCTCTCTGCATATGCATGAAAATGCTTGAAGGCTCCAAACACTTCTGATCTTTCCTTCAAAACATATAATGTTATCCATCTTGTAGCATCATCAATGAAAAGAACATAATACCTTGAGCCACTAATAGATCCTTCTTTTGTTGGTCCCCATACATCTGTATGAATGAGCTCTAGTAATCCATCATGTTTGAATCCTTTCTTCTGAAATGGTAACCTGTGTGCTTTACCCATTTGACATGCTTCACATTTATAAACCATATGTTGACTTTGCACATTTGGTAATCCTAGTACAGACTGATTAGTAACCATAGCTTTAATTCCTCTTTCATTGAAATGACCTAATCTCTTATGCCAGAGATCAAGTTCTGTAATCACTGCTTCACCATGTGTGAGCAAAGCTTGACCAATGTTCCCTTGCACTCTTAAAGTAAAGAGTCTACCTTCTTTCTTACCAGAGACAATCTGATTATATCCATTCTCTGGATCTTCCACAAATACTCCTTCATTTGTAAACCTGACTTGAAAACCTTTTTCAACTATCTGTCCCACACTAATCAAGTTTTTAGGTATTGTAGGAACATACAAAACATTGGTTAGCAAATCTACTCCACTCTTGCATTTCACTTTTCCAATTGAATGTACACTATGTCTTGTATTATCACCAGTTTGAACTGTGTGACTCGAAATACCTTTTTCCAATTCTGACATCAATTCTATGTTTCCTGACAAATGATTAGAACATCCAGAGTCAATGTAAAATACCTTTAGATCTTCTTTATCTGATGTGTTGATTGAGTTCATCATCAATGATGTATGACTTTCATTCTGTGTGTCATTTGCATAGTTGTAGTAGGTGGTGTTGTAGGATTGATTTTGTCCCCAACTTCTTCCTCCACCTCTACCATAGCCTCCTCTTTGACTTTGTCTACCTCTTTGAAAATTACTTTGATATCTTCCACCTCGGCCTCTACTATTGTTGTTTTGATTCTGGTTTGATCTTTGTTGGTTGTGCCAACAGTCATGAGCCAAATGATTACTCAATCCACAGATCCAGCAAGCCTTCTTGTTGTTATTTTGATTACCTCTTCCTCTTCCAAAACCTCTTGCTCTTCCTCTGCCAGTGCCTTTACCTCTTGCATAATAAACTTGAGAACTCGACTCCTCTTCATCCTTTGCTTTACCTTTATCTCCTTTCTTCTTGTTCTTCATGTACATTGCAGAACTTTGTCCTTTATCTCCATCTCCCTTCAAGTCTTGCTCATATGTGAGCATCAAACCAAGCAACTGGTTCAAATCTGGAACATAATGATTTAATGAAAGTTCTGTTGATAAGACAAAAGGTTTCCACCTTTCATCCCCTCTCAAACCTGCAAGTAGCTGAGCAATCAATCTGTGATCTTCAACATCTTCATCTATGGATCCAAGACTATCTGCAAGATCCTTCATCTTAGTGACATAATCACTAATGGTTTGACTTGGCTTCTTCTTGAATGTTGTAAACTCTGACCATAGACTTGCTTTCCGTGCTTTAGTAGTGCTTTGGAAATGATACTCCAATGCATTCCATATATCTTCAGATGATTCCAATCCTCTGATGTGTGGTAGCAAATGATCAGAGATTGTATTGTAAATGTAAGCTTTTGCACTTGCATCCTTCTTCTGCCAATGCTTTAAAACATCAAGTTCTTCTTTCTTTGGTCGGCTTTCATCTTCAAATATTGGCTTCTCTTCTTCACCTGTAACATATATCATGAGATCCTTACTCATAAGTAAGGCTTCCATTCTCATTACCCATGCGGGGTAATTATCTCTGTCCAGTTTGTCAATGGAGATATGATCTGCCATACTCCTTTCCTTCTACTGCAACCTGTGAGCTTAAAGGATAAAGGATAATACCTTTTGAAGTTCTTTGTGTATGAGGATACTTTTGAAGTAACCTTTTGATGCCTTGTGTCTTCAAATGCTTCACCTTTCAAATTTTAATGGAAAACTTTACAAAACTTCTCGTACCTTTGTCGTCTTCTGCTCTCGAGAATCTTTCTGCTCTGATACCACTTGTTGATGTATGAAACACCACAAGAAATGAATTAATGTGACACTAGAACACCTCTATGGTCACCATTAACTCATTGCCACTCCAAACTTTGAGAAATGATAGCCTAAAGTGAGAACTTTGCTTCTACAGAAATTCCTAGTCACCGAAATGACATACCTTCAGTATTTTGCTAATTTCTCCTAGATCAAGTATTATTTCTCCATGCAACTTTATAGGCTAAAACTAAAAGAGTAGAGCTTTCCAACAAGCTATCATATGCATCAAACAGATCTCTAGAACTCAAGTTATGGCCTTCACAAGATGACCCTATATGACCTTCCAAAATTGGAAATTTTTGCCTGTTTTAGTATTTCTGGGTGTATAAAAATAAAAAATTCGATGCCTAGCATCGAATTTCAGTCAAGGTCGATGCCAGGCATCAACTTTGACCTTTTTTAGGCCCTTTTTCTGCACCAGAAATAGCTTCTTTTACACACACATGAAGAAGACCACTTGTATGTTAGAAGTCGATGCTGGGCATCCACTTTATGCTGAAACTCGATGCCAGGCATCGAGTTGCTCCACAAACTTTATGTTTTTAGAAGATTCAACAACAGGTAACACACAGAGAATGAAAACAATGACTTATCAGCCAAGATTCGATGCCAGGCATCGAATTGCTCAGAAAACTTGAACTTT
The DNA here is from genome assembly GCA_020310875.1 of Ceratopteris richardii. Taxonomy (NCBI): domain Eukaryota; kingdom Viridiplantae; phylum Streptophyta; class Polypodiopsida; order Polypodiales; family Pteridaceae; genus Ceratopteris; species Ceratopteris richardii. The sequence goes on along the minus strand of CM035441.1, from coordinate 123,258,771 downwards.
TGAATTCATCACACAGTAGACAAGCATGGAGATGATGGAGAGAGACTCATACACAGAACTTTACTCAGTTCTTTCTCATAGCTATGAAAACTCAGAAGTTTTACAGATGCTTTCTCACTCAGAGAAGCCCGACTATACTCAGTCGTATAAAATGAACTCCTTCTTCTACTTCTTCTCTCTCGCTCTCTCTTTCTCAGTTGATACAAACTAACTTATATAGATTTTTGTATTCTCGTGATTTTAAAAAACTTCTAGAACTAAAGTGAACTAACTTTACAAATATGATACACGTGAATTTGTCCCTTCACATAGGCATGGGGTTTTCTTCCTAAGATTTGACCTTCAAATATATGTCTAATTAGTGAGTGTTTCTCCAACATATATATATATATATATATATAGTTGATAAAGTGGGAGAATTTAGTGAAGGAGACGAAGGTAATACGTGTCTACCTGTCACCCACAATGGTTACATGACCAAGGCTATCCTAGATACGGGAGCCGGGGTAGGAATTGCCACCAAGGAGATTTGGGAAAAATGGGGAAAACCTGCCTTACAACCCACAGGTATGTCGTCGAGTTGGACAAAAGGAGGGGAAAGTAGGATAAAATTACTCAAAGTGTAAACAAAGTTCCTTTAAAGAAATTTATACCTCACTTAATAAGCCATTTACAGTTAAGTATGAGAGAGGTATTTCTCTTGTAATGTCGGCGCGAAAGCGATGGTCAGAGGATCAAGGCGACCGCCAAAAATACGGCGCACACCGGGTGCTTAGAGCAAACTCAGGTTCAGTGGAAACAAAAACTCAAGGCAATTGATTAGTCATTTCGATAAAAAATCAATCATTCAATTTTATCAATTACAACCAGTTGGTGACCTATGTCTTTTGAATGATCAACCTTCAGATATATTTGCAAAAGGAAACCTTTTAAAGCTCACAAACAAGTATGTATGTAAATTGGAACAGCAATTTGACTACACACAAAAGCTTCCGTTGCAGATAAGGGAAAGTATCCTTATAGCCTAAGCATCATTTATTTGATTATAGATACTTCAGTTTTTATACTTCTGCAACCGATTAAGTGTAAGTAGTAGCATATCCTTTGGTTCAGGGGAGTATGTTAACAACGTCATATATGAATTCCACAGTTTGTGCAATTCTAATTTGATTTAAAACGGTCATAAATATTTACATCCAGTATATGACGTGGGAGTCATGCTTATACATATGCAACTATTCTAGCAAAGTGATTATACGGAACCATTTGTATATTGACAGAGATCAATAGATTTCCATATATAAAAAAAACATCTTATATGATTGTAAGCATAATTCTTATACCTATGGATGCCAAATTAAACACGTTAACAGAACTTTATACATGACAACGTTCTGTATTTATTGATATCGACACAATTTTCTGACGCTATTAATGAACTACGATAATCTTAAACGGAGAAGCAAAGCAGAGCTTTAATGAAGCATTGAGCTGTATGTAGATGCAGTGTGTCGTTTGCATTTACACCATGGTTGCACAACAATTCAGTGATGATCGGAAATGTGCGCACATGGTTAACAGTTGCATATTTGAATATTGCCAATTCTCGCGTCGTCCTCCATGGGATCATGAAAATTGTTGAGAGATTGAATCAAAACTTTATCATCTTTAGGCAGAACACAGAGGTAGAAACCGAATGGTCAGCCTCAGACTTCGGTAGAAATTTAATGGATAAAATAAATGTTCCAAGACATATCATTCTTTCAATGGGTAACTCTGTTTTCCTAAAAATCATGAAGTGGAATGTTGATTCCTTGCTCAAAACACTCCGAGAGGCTTCAGGGTGCGTTCGTGTCAAAGGAAAACCCGTTCACACTCTCAATTCGTCAGAATTTCAATTTCAGCATATCTTGAAGCTTTTCATTTTCTACGAGTTTAAACAAACAATTGGGTAAAACTTTCACAGAATAAACCATACGATTCAGCAGCTCAATTACTCAGATGAACAACAAAGCTCAGTGAAAATCTTCCTTTCATCTTTCACATAGCTCTACTTTGGTGTGACAAGTTATGGATATGCACACATATCCATGCTCAATTCTAGCCGTATGCGTACCTGTTTTAGTCTACTTCAAACCAAATTCGGAATCAGATGTTTATAACCATGAATCAGGTCGCTGACAAATTATTATTCTCATGACACAAGATTAGAATTCATTACAACGCAACTGCAGAACCTGGCGATGATCAGAGTGTTAGTTATGCGTGCATCAAACCTGAAGTTGTCCCATCATAGAAAATTGTAAGCATATTTTTTTCCATAACCTGAGTTATATTATCAGAAAGAAACTCAGACAAGAAGATTCACACACGAGCTCATTCTATTTTCAAGTGAGAAAAGGCAAAGGTCTCACTTTCGGTTTAATATAGGTCGAATGCCATAGCGAAATGGTAGAAAACTTAAAAGTATTTTTGATCATGAACTTTGTCCAAGTGATATGCGAACGAATAATACTTTAAATCTCCAGTTCATTTAAAATTTTTCCTTAACAACCTAAGAAACAAGCGTTAAGCCTCGCGTTATATGAATTAAACGCATCTGTGACACATGCATGCATAATAATACATCTGAGGAGTCAGGACTTTCTTCTTACCCGTTATTCTGAAGATCAAGCTCCCTTTTTGACCTGTGTATAAGCAGAAGCCTTTAATTGGGTTTGACAGCTTGAGCTACTGCCTCAATACAGATGACGCCTGGCCTCCCTACTCCTCCATCTCTACCGCCATTGAAAGAAGTTACTGCTTTTCTTCAAGATATCGTGGTCCTCATTCTCTAGGATTTCTGAGACATGCTGCCGTACGCCACCTGGACTGAGCTGCCTGCCATCGACACACTCAGACCACCCTCTTCTGCTCCACGTTCCATTCCTTCTTTCCGAAAGAAAATCCAGACAGCGATAGTATCTCCGATCAACCCTTTCTCTCCCGGCCAGAAGCTTCCTTTTTCTAGTTCGTAGTACTGCCAAAAATCTTGTCTTTCTGCCTCTGATGAGTTAAGAACCTCCAGCTTGCGCGCGTACCCTTTTTCCTTGTTTCCCCCCCGATCATATCCGTCCTCTCAACAGAATTGTGCCACGTTACAGCCGTCTTCCCTTGATTTGGAAAGAAAATCTCGTATTGCAGGCTGGTGTTCCCTCACATGCAACATGAGCTATAAACATGATTGACATGAATAACATGCGCAGGTAAATGAGGAGAAGGCCCATCTGGAATAATCTTCTTTTTCCCTTTTTAATGGAAGAACGAAGCATTCACATTCACATTCATATCTATTGCATGAGTAGGAAACACATGACCTATCACAATCATATATAAGCAGTGTCGTTTGTGTGCCAATGAAAACTAGAATCAAGAGTAAATTTCCTTGGATATCATAGTATTGCTATCATGTCCTCTGTCAATTGCCACTTGACGAGGATCAATTTAATTGGATGATTTCTTTTTCCTGGCACAATCCATCTACATATCCAACATATATACATGGTTTAATCAATTTAAACTTACCTTGAATGGGCTTCTAAGTGTTATTTTGGATTTAGTTTGCTAGCATAAATTCCATAACGCGACCACATCCACCCCCTCTGAACCTGTGCATCCTCCGGATGCACCAACCTGCATACATAACATCATACACAAGCAAGGATCAAGTGGTCATGGCAAATAAACATTACTTAAAGGAATTTCAACTGAATGCATGAAATCTGAATACGTATTAAACTTGGCATAAATCAAGAAAGAAGGTAGACAAAAACACCTCGTACAACATATCAGATTACACTAATGTACTTAGACTAGAAATCATACGAGTAAATCGAAAACTTCTTAGCTCTCTCGTTAACTCGACCCGGTCAGATCTAGTAGCCTATCCGAAGCATTTGCATATACCAGTCTTCACTAACTCGATTTATGAAAATCGCTTCTGGCTTCCCTCTTGATCTTCTATCACCTGAAACCCCTTCAGACCCTTTTCTTATTTTTCTCATATTTTTATTCTGTTTTTCTTTATTTTAATTCTTCATCCAGCTCAACCTTTATATCTTTGCTTTTTATTTTTATTTATTTATTTTTCCATACTTTTCGGCCTATGTCGAAATCGGATGCGATTCGTGGACCTGACCACCCGGCCAGGTTTAGCCCACCCATCTACCGACCCGACATAGCGCACGATGCACAATGTCAGCCTCATACGAAATCAACGTCAGCTCGTGGCTCTGACCACCCGGTCAGAGTGACTCCACCCGCCTATCAACCCGTATGAGCGCGTAACAACATATAGGTCAGGCCATACGACACAACTAGCGTCAGCTCGTGGCCCTGATCACCCGACCAGGGTAGTTCCACCCGCCTACTAGCTCATCGCAGCACCCAACAACACATACACATACATATAGAAAGCTGGCTGGTAAGAATTTCTTTCTCAAGATATAATTTGTCTTAAGATCAGGTCAGATGAGAGATCAAGAGTAGAAGTCGAAGTGTCTCATTCATCAAGTGTTTGTAAACACTACTATATACAGATACTCAGTCTAGGTCTTCCCTTCACCTTCCTAGGTCTTGCTCTCGAAAGTTCTAGTCCATCCTCTAACCTTACTCATATAATCCTGGCCCTTATACATTACATGTAATCTAATTAGTGGCACAAGATTTTTGTTCTACTTAATTTTCCTTAATTATGCATTTATTTACATATCATATGCCCAACCCATGTAGTCTTTTCATATAGATATATATATATATACATATATACACATACATACATGAGAGGAAAAGAAACTCAAACAATAACATCTCACCAGTATACAATCAGAAGCCGCTCGAGCTTGTCGCCTTTAATCATTCTTTCTAAAAAAAAACTTGAACTTGGTCATCCTGCAAAAATCAGAGGCTTATTTCACACGAATCTATATAAAAAAAACAATTATTCAAAAGAAGGAAAGTATTACCTGGCTTTATTTATATACATTGGTATTTATTTTCTTGCCGATCTCCGAGGATCTTTCCTGACTTTATTCTTCATAAAAAAGAACCTAACTTGATTCAAAATAGACATTATTTACACATATCTTTAATACAACATTTTAATCTATCTTTAAGACGTCTCACCCCCTTCACGTTCCCTACGGAACAAGGCAAGCTGTTGTAAGAGTTCTGCATATTCTGCTAAGTCTCGGCTATATACAAGAAGTGCTGTTGGGTCTACTTCCATATATGACTCACGGTTATCCGAAGTATCATCTTCTCCATATGTTCGTGCCCTTCGATACCTGAGTATACTTCTTTCATTTGATGATGGAATCAAGGTCTCCCTAGTGATACGATCTTTAATAAACTCTTCTATAGGAATTCTTTCTTCATTTTCAGGTGTAGGGAGCAAGTAAGTTGATATAAAAGAACTATCTAAGGTTCTCCTTTCAGGCACACTCCCTGACGTCTCTCTAAATCTTTCAGGAATGCTACCCTCAGGAATGGATGTATCATTGGAATCTTCACTGTCCATTCCAGATCCTAAGATAGTCAAACAGTCCAATCAAACCTAAAAAAAACTTCCTATTAATGGTCTGATCACAAATCTCCGTCAGTACCCTGTAAGAAACAAAAATTAGTATTAATAGAAGTTTATGACTAAGTAAAGCACATACATTTAATTTAATTGTTGCTTTACTTATTTATTACATATAGACGGATTCATATCTTGTTAATTGTCTATATAGTTTTATTATATACATACATATATATATATATGTTTTTATATGTATATATACATCATCTTACGATGTAATTTATTTTAATCATTTTCCTTATTGATATCCTCATCTTTATCATCTTCACATCCTTCCTCTTCACTTTCCTCTTCTTCGTCTTCATTTATTACCGTCTCATAATTTTCATTCTCTCTTCTTTTAAAGAGCTTAACTCTCTTTCCAGCAATTAATTCCTTTAACTTAGTCCCATCTAATTCTCTAAGTGAGTATGTTCCATTATCAAAAACTTTACATACCACATAGGGACCAAACCATCTCTTAACCAGTTTTCTTCGAGCCTCATATTGAGTATTCAATGAGCTATCATAAACAAGTACCCAGTCTCCTTCCTTCAACCTCTTTGGCCTTAATCTGTGGGACTTATCAAATGCAATTTTATTTTTCTCTCTAGAAGCTCTAAGTTTAAATGCAGCTTCTTCTACCAGATTTTTCCCTCTTTCTAGTTGAAGAATCCGCACTGCTAGAAGATCTTCTCTTGACACCTCATCTTCCCAAGGCAAGGAAGTCCATGCTAAAGCATGTGACTCCGTCGGCAAAATAGGTTTCTGACAATACATCAATTCCGCTGGCATATATCCGGTAGTTCTAGTATATGTCATCCTATCTGCCCAAAGGGCAAATGGAAGGTAATTTGGCCAATTCTTTATTTTCCCCTCACAAGCCTTAGCCAAAGCTTTAATAATTGGTGGATGACCACGTTCAATTTTTCCATTAGCTTCAGGATTGTAAGCGGTGGTGAGAGATAATCGAATTCCATATTTTTTAAAGAAGTCTTCAGCTTCCTGAGCATCAAGCTCACCTCTATCGGCAACTATTTTCTCCACATAACCAAATCTACTAAACACGTCTTCTAGTAGAAACTTGCATACATTGCTTGTAGTTTTCGTCCTTAGAGCTCTTCCTTCAACATGATTTGTTAGGTCTTCCCTTGCTAATACAATATACCTCATCTGATGCACCCCTAATGGCATTGTAACTAAATCAACAACCCACTTATAGTGAATATTAAGAGGATATGTTGGATGTAATTCATCTCTGTGTCTAACATTGGAGTACATCTGGCAAGGTTTACAAGTGGCTACGTAGTTTTGGGTATCCACATACATCCCAGGCCACCAGTATCTTTCCCTTATCTTTTCATAAGTTCCTTGAAAGCCTTTATGACCGGCCCATAGTGAGCTGTGCATTTCACGCATAATCTTTCCTCTTGATTCTTCACAACCTACAACTCGCTGGGGCATCTTTCCCATTCCAATCCTTCGCTTCCAGAGTAATCCATCTTTCAGGAAATAATTGCTTGACTTTCTTCGAATGGTACAAAATTTCTCTTTGCTCCAACTAAAATCAGGACACTTCATACTTAAATATCTCCCGATCTCCTTCCACTCGTTTTCATATTCGTCTTCATTGAATCTCTCTGTTATTCCTATTCGAATCTTGTAAGGTTCTTCTTCTATCCATCTGTTATCTTTCCCTCTTCCTAAGCTATATTGAACTTCCTTTGAAGACTCAGTACAAATTCCAAGCCTTTCATTTTGACGCTTAGGCTCTTTTCTATTTAGTCCAGTAGATACTTCATTTAGGCTTAGATTATGTACATGTGAAGCATAAAAGTCCAGACCTATCTCTTCATCATTAGAAGTCATCGAATCTTCATTTTCATATATAGCTCGTGATAGCATGTCAGCCACCACATTATTCCTTCCAGCTATATGAACAAACTCAGGGTTTAGCGACTTAATATATGCTATCCATCTTAACATGGCAATATCTGCAGTGGAACAATTCACAATCATTCCCAACAATGGTAAACAATCTGTTTCTACTACCACATTTGCCCCAATCAGATATTCTTTATCATTTTTTAGCGCAGTCACTATTCCCCAAAGCTCTCGCTTAATTTGAGGGTAACCTCTCTGGCGAACATTTAGAACTTTAGCTCCGAAACGAATTGCATATCTTTTTCCTTCATCATCCTCTTGGCCAATCGCCCAACCTATACCTGTCGGACTTGTATCTATGGTGATATAAATTTCTTTATTATCAGTATAATCAGCCTTTCTGAGCAATGGAGCTTCTGCAAGTGCTTTCTTTAATTTTCTTACAGCTTGAGTATGGATATCTTTCCATTGAAATCTTTGCCCTTTCCTAAGCAATTGATAAAGTGGGTCAGCAATATGGGCAAAATGGGGAATCCATACAACATAGAAAACACATGCCCCAAGAAATCTCCTCACTTCAGTGATCGAGGAGCAGACCTCTTTCATGTGTTGGATGGCATCTACTTTCTTTGGACATGGCTTCCTTCCTTTAGGTCCACATAAACTTCCTACAATTAAAACCTCTTGCACTCCAAATACTGATTTTTCAGCAGACAATGTCAAATGAACCTCTTCCAGCCGACTAAGAATGGATTCACAATCAGTTATGTGCCTTTTAACAAAATTCCTACATCCATCCTCATCAAGAGTCTCGTCTCTATCTCTTTCTTCACAGCCTTTAATAGGAACATCATCAATGAATGGCATAGTCAGATGTGGAATAAAATCCCTAAGAACTTTATGCATACCATTCATCATATGTGCCACTGAGTTCGTGGCACCTTGCGGCAAAGTGCACATGCGCACAAGCCCAAGTGGCGTCCTCATAGTCGTCAAATCACGGCTTTCGAGAGCTAGCTGGAATTGATCATATCCAGAGTGCAAATCTCCCATTGAATAAATAGATCTTCCTGCAAAAGCTTCTGCATATTCGTCTACAATAGGCCCAGTTCCCATATTTCTAATTGTCACTTTATTCACCGGCTGTAGATCTTGGATAAATCTTAATGACCCATTCTTTTTTGGTACAGTAAACCAACGATTAGAATAAGGAGCACTTGATGGCTCAAGAATCCCCATTCTAATTTTGTCATTCAACAGATCAATTAACTTTGAAATATGAGCTTTTGGTACTGGAATCGGTCTGAGATTCCAAGGTACATGTGGAATTGTGAAAATTATCATAGGTGTCACCACAGACGGATCTACACATCCAATTTCTTGGTCATTGAAAGAAAAAGCTTTTCCATGCTTAAATAACATCCGAGAGAATACATCCTTCTCTTTTTCGCTGAGGAAACCATCTTTCCCTAATTGAATTTGCTCGAGAGTTTCTTTAGTGAATTCATGGCCTATTTTTCTCTTATCTCTGAGAGGTGGCTGAGATTTTACATCATCCATAAGTTTATTACTATCTTCAGGAAGTGGAACTGCGACTGGCTTTATCTTTTTATCAATTGTTTTGTATTTTGTTTCAACAAAGACTTCTTTACCTATTTCATCTTGCTCAAACTTTGCTATTTCCTTATACATGGAAATAGAGTGCGTTTGAATCACATAATCACTCCTTTTTCCATGAATTAACTCTTGCAGATCAAACAATGTGTCTGCAAAGGATATCTCATCAAAGACTCCAGAGATTTCCTCGTCGAAGTTAAGCACTCTACATCCATGAAAATTTCTTTGAAGATCCACTATGTATTGTTTTTCCCACTTTTTTAACTCAGAAAAAACACGAAACTGAAATGAATTTGTCGAAGAAAGTGCTATAAAACTTGATATAAACATATTTACATTCGGGATCTTTTCACCTTTCAAGCCTTCATAGTCCCGACTTATGAAAGCTTCCTTTAAAAACTTTGATCCTCGTATTCTTCAGGAATAGGCCTTGTCCGAAGAGAAGTTCTATTCCTGATGTGATCCACACATACCGTCATGAATTGAACTGCCTTTTTCCCATCCTTACTACGGATTCGCGCGTAAGCCGATCCATCTTCTAAGACTCTTGTTTCCATTCTTAAGGCAGTAATATATGGCTGCCCTAGAATCAATGAGTAACTAGAATGATCTTGTACGAAAAAATTTTGATAATCACTGACATCTCCAATTGTAACTAGGACCTGCGGGCATGCACCAAACAACTCACCTGACATTGAGTTCGCAGCCTTAATTCTCCAACCAGGCTGCATGTCTATTGGCCATTTCCCCTTCATATAGAGATCTTTGGACATCAAGTTAACTTCAGACCCATGATCAATAAGAGCGACAACTGGAGTGCTAATTTTCTCTAATCTTACCAACGTCTCAGTTGTGGCTCGGGCCCAATGATCTTTAGTGTAATAACTCGAAGGGGTTATGTCGGAAGAATTCTTTTCCAAGGATATTTCCTCATGCACGCACGGTTGAACATTAGTCTCAATTGGTTCAAGTATATTTTTTAGCTCTTGAACTTGCGCTTGCACAGTATGATCGGGAGTCTCTTCATCCATTCTTTCAATCTCTTGCATGTCAGCTATTGGTTGTCGTTTCCTTCTTAAGAGGTCAATTATTACTTCTAAAAATTCTCTTTTTGCTATTCCCAGTAACTCACCGAGTGTAAATTCGATTACACTATCGAGCACTCTTTTTTCAAGAACTTGTTTAAGATTTGTGGCTTGCTCTATATGCGATTTTAGCATATATGAGGGATTTCTCACTTTTCCTTGTCCTTTTTTCACAGGTTGCATTTCTTGATCTTGAGGAGGAATATTATTGTGGGTAGAGACTGGCATCTCAGCAGAAGTAGGAATTTGATCTTGAGTCGGAATTTTATTTGGTTGGATTATTGTTGGTTGTGATGGTGGATCTATTTGGTTTGTTTGTGTTGGATGGCTTTGGTTTGGTATTTGAGGTTGTTCATGTGAAGCTTCTACTTGACGCCTAGTCCTTCTTTTCTCCTCTTCACCCTCATTGGTTCTTCTTCGTTTCTCCTCCACTACTGCTTCATGCTCTACCGAAGAGCATAGGTATGTAACAACCGAAAGAGTGTCTACTGGATCATCCCATCCACTTACCCCTCGGATTTCATTACTAGCTATCTTTAAAATTTCATGATGCATCTTCCCACGGTCTAAGGACTTTATTACTTTAGACCACGGTTCTAAATCATTATTTTCGTCAACTACCTGACATGCATACGTATGTGATGTTGAAGCAACGTTTTCACATGTGCCAGGGAAGAATATTCTCATTCCTCCCCGACCAAAATTAATGTTTACCTTTTCTCCAGTCTTAGAATCATATATCATCTTTTCCTTAACGAATACCAAGTTCTTTGCTAATGCTTCTTTGAAGCTCTCACATGAGTATCTGTTATGCTCTAAAGAGTCACACCAAATACATCTTTTAATTTCTGGAGCTTTTGGATTTTTAGGTGCCGGTGCTTGTAAAGATTGAGTTTCAATCATTTGCTTCATACTTTGAATCGTAAGGTCACTAAACTTTTTGAACATATCTTCCATTGTATTAGTGGGCACAACATCCTTTGGTATTGGTAGGTTTACCTGAGGGTTCTGTACAGGTTGCTGAACAGCCTGAGCTTGTTCTTCTTGCAAATCATCATGCCAGCTTTGCATGAACTTAGACAAAGTTCTTTGCTTTTCTACATATCCCCTAACAGCTTCATCTACATTACCCCAGTCTTCGGTAAGACCAGACTCAGTTCCTATCTGTTGTAATTGTGGAAAAATTTCTTCTCGGGCTTTTGAATCTATAGCCCGAAGAAACAAGGATACCTTTTCTTGATCCATAGCCCTCCTATCATAATCAGATAAATCTGCAAATTGTTGATCAAACTCTCTTTTTATATCTAGAACAGATTGATCTTTTGGTTTATGTATCCACTTTAGAAATGTGGTTCTAGTCACCTTATCTTCGTCATCCAGTGCAAACATCCTTGTGAGTATCATCTTGTATTGTGACCATCTTATTTGCCCTTCTATAACTAGTCGAGGTGCATCCACAACTAGTCGGTCACGCAAATGTAATTCTGAAACGTAAACAAAATTGTCAATTAATTCTTGATCACTTAATGGTGTTAGACCCGTACCAAGGTATCGTGCCTCCAATTCATATTCCTTGCAAAAACGAGTAACATTTTTACCACTGAAATATCCACTTCTTCTAACTACTCGCTCATGAAATGCCTGAATGGCACTTCGTCTTTTCTCGTCCTGCTGAAAGCGCAGAAGTTGGGTTATAACATCCATCGTTGCGTCGCCCATAAATGGTCAAGCACAATGAGCTCACTCAACTGCACCACCCTTTAAACTAGGATCAGAATCTCTACACTCTCCTCCTTTCACGTCGGGTTCACCAGGTATGTCGTCGAGTTGGACAAAAGGAGGGGAAAGTAGGATAAAATTACTCAAAGTGTAAACAAAGTTCCTTTAAAGAAATTTATACCTCACTTAATAAGCCATTTACAGTTAAGTATGAGAGAGGTATTTCTCTTGTAATGTCGGCGCGAAAGCGATGGTCAGAGGATCAAGGCGACCGCCAAAAATACGGCGCACACCGGGTGCTTAGAGCAAACTCAGGTTCAGTGGAAACAAAAACTCAAGGCAATTGATTAGTCATTTCGATAAAAAATCAATCATTCAATTTTATCAATTACAACCAGTTGGTGACCTATGTCTTTTGAATGATCAACCTTCAGATATATTTGCAAAAGGAAACCTTTTAAAGCTCACAAACAAGTATGTATGTAAATTGGAACAGCAATTTGACTACACACAAAAGCTTCCGTTGCAGATAAGGGAAAGTATCCTTATAGCCTAAGCATCATTTATTTGATTATAGATACTTCAGTTTTTATACTTCTGCAACCGATTAAGTGTAAGTAGTAGCATATCCTTTGGTTCAGGGGAGTATGTTAACAACGTCATATATGAATTCCACAGTTTGTGCAATTCTAATTTGATTTAAAACGGTCATAAATATTTACATCCAGTATATGACGTGGGAGTCATGCTTATACATATGCAACTATTCTAGCAAAGTGATTATACGGAACCATTTGTATATTGACAGAGATCAATAGATTTCCATATATAAAAAAAACATCTTATATGATTGTAAGCATAATTCTTATACCTATGGATGCCAAATTAAACACGTTAACAGAACTTTATACATGACAACGTTCTGTATTTATTGATATCGACACAATTTTCTGACGCTATTAATGAACTACGATAATCTTAAACGGAGAAGCAAAGCAGAGCTTTAATGAAGCATTGAGCTGTATGTAGATGCAGTGTGTCGTTTGCATTTACACCATGGTTGCACAACAATTCAGTGATGATCGGAAATGTGCGCACATGGTTAACAGTTGCATATTTGAATATTGCCAATTCTCGCGTCGTCCTCCATGGGATCATGAAAATTGTTGAGAGATTGAATCAAAACTTTATCATCTTTAGGCAGAACACAGAGGTAGAAACCGAATGGTCAGCCTCAGACTTCGGTAGAAATTTAATGGATAAAATAAATGTTCCAAGACATATCATTCTTTCAATGGGTAACTCTGTTTTCCTAAAAATCATGAAGTGGAATGTTGATTCCTTGCTCAAAACACTCCGAGAGGCTTCAGGGTGCGTTCGTGTCAAAGGAAAACCCGTTCACACTCTCAATTCGTCAGAATTTCAATTTCAGCATATCTTGAAGCTTTTCATTTTCTACGAGTTTAAACAAACAATTGGGTAAAACTTTCACAGAATAAACCATACGATTCAGCAGCTCAATTACTCAGATGAACAACAAAGCTCAGTGAAAATCTTCCTTTCATCTTTCACATAGCTCTACTTTGGTGTGACAAGTTATGGATATGCACACATATCCATGCTCAATTCTAGCCGTATGCGTACCTGTTTTAGTCTACTTCAAACCAAATTCGGAATCAGATGTTTATAACCATGAATCAGGTCGCTGACAAATTATTATTCTCATGACACAAGATTAGAATTCATTACAACGCAACTGCAGAACCTGGCGATGATCAGAGTGTTAGTTATGCGTGCATCAAACCTGAAGTTGTCCCATCATAGAAAATTGTAAGCATATTTTTTTCCATAACCTGAGTTATATTATCAGAAAGAAACTCAGACAAGAAGATTCACACACGAGCTCATTCTATTTTCAAGTGAGAAAAGGCAAAGGTCTCACTTTCGGTTTAATATAGGTCGAATGCCATAGCGAAATGGTAGAAAACTTAAAAGTATTTTTGATCATGAACTTTGTCCAAGTGATATGCGAACGAATAATACTTTAAATCTCCAGTTCATTTAAAATTTTTCCTTAACAACCTAAGAAACAAGCGTTAAGCCTCGCGTTATATGAATTAAACGCATCTGTGACACATGCATGCATAATAATACATCTGAGGAGTCAGGACTTTCTTCTTACCCGTTATTCTGAAGATCAAGCTCCCTTTTTGACCTGTGTATAAGCAGAAGCCTTTAATTGGGTTTGACAGCTTGAGCTACTGCCTCAATACAGATGACGCCTGGCCTCCCTACTCCTCCATCTCTACCGCCATTGAAAGAAGTTACTGCTTTTCTTCAAGATATCGTGGTCCTCATTCTCTAGGATTTCTGAGACATGCTGCCGTACGCCACCTGGACTGAGCTGCCTGCCATCGACACACTCAGACCACCCTCTTCTGCTCCACGTTCCATTCCTTCTTTCCGAAAGAAAATCCAGACAGCGATAGTATCTCCGATCAACCCTTTCTCTCCCGGCCAGAAGCTTCCTTTTTCTAGTTCGTAGTACTGCCAAAAATCTTGTCTTTCTGCCTCTGATGAGTTAAGAACCTCCAGCTTGCGCGCGTACCCTTTTTCCTTGTTTCCCCCCCGATCATATCCGTCCTCTCAACAGAATTGTGCCACGTTACAGCCGTCTTCCCTTGATTTGGAAAGAAAATCTCGTATTGCAGGCTGGTGTTCCCTCACATGCAACATGAGCTATAAACATGATTGACATGAATAACATGCGCAGGTAAATGAGGAGAAGGCCCATCTGGAATAATCTTCTTTTTCCCTTTTTAATGGAAGAACGAAGCATTCACATTCACATTCATATCTATTGCATGAGTAGGAAACACAGAAACACATGACCTATCACAATCATATATAAGCAGTGTCGTTTGTGTGCCAATGAAAACTAGAATCAAGAGTAAATTTCCTTGGATATCATAGTATTGCTATCATGTCCTCTGTCAATTGCCACTTGACGAGGATCAATTTAATTGGATGATTTCTTTTTCCTGGCACAATCCATCTACATATCCAACATATATACATGGTTTAATCAATTTAAACTTACCTTGAATGGGCTTCTAAGTGTTATTTTGGATTTAGTTTGCTAGCATAAATTCCATAACGCGACCACAACGCATGAAGCTCCAATTAGCAGACGATCATGTGGAAAAACCTTTAGGAATATTGGAAAGAATCAAATTAACCACCTATGGAGTAGAATTTGAACACACATTAGCCATTTGTAAGTTCGAGAAAGCGAACAACTATGAAATGATATTAGGACGACCCTTCATGAGACAAATGCGGGTAGTACAAGATTGGGGAAGAGATTCGTTATACCTGCAACATCAAGGAAACACCACCAAGATAAATCTGCACACATTTGCCTATCGAGATGTCCCTCCACTACAATGGAATCCAGTACATAGGGAGGAAGATGACCTATCCATTCACAGTGCTGGATCAAGTGATCAATCTTGGATGCATGAGGATGCCCAGTTATGGATGTGTAAAGAAGCCAAGAGAGAGGAGAGAAAAAAACAATTGTGGCCGATAGGACATCCTAACTACCGATTAGTAGAAGACCCAGATTATATGCCTCAAATCTTTCCTGATGAGATCTTCGAGCCGCATGGATGGATGGAAATTTTAGCAACCTTAGATGTGTGCGTAAATGAAGAAGTTTTGACGATGAACGAGTGCATAGATGAGGAAGGCTATGATGTAAATCTCTATATGGTTGTCCTTCAGGAAGTAGAAGAAGGAGAAATCTTGGAAAAAGAATGGAAAGAGGAATATGAAAGCATAGAAATGGAACCAGAATTTGACTCCGAAGAAAGCTACCTAAACACTATTCAGAACAAGAAGGAACAGGAACCAACAAAAATCTTAGCAATTGAAGCTGCCCCGACAATACACAAGCAGAGGGAAGACATGAGTAAGGTAGAGCCGGACCCAGATCTTTTCGAAGTTCCTGAACATTTTAAAAAATACGAAGTAGAAGAGAGAAAGGTAGCCATTCAAATGCCTAGACGAGAGGCACAAGACGGAGAAGCGTACGACCAAAAAGAACAAACCAAAAAAATTGTTGTAACGGTAGAAGATGGAGAAGAGCGATGCACATATATTGGAAAAGATGTATCGGAGGAGGAGGAAGAGGAACTCATACACCTTATTCGAGAGTACCGAGATGTATTCGCATGGACCTACAAGGATCTCAAAGGCGTAGAACCCACTATTTGTTCCCATCAAATACCAATGACGGCATACGCAAAACCATCCAAACAATGCCCTTATACGTATAATGAGGTTTATGCAGCAAAAATTAAGGAAGAAATAGACAAACTACTAGCGGCAGGATTCATATATGAGATAGAACATACCGAATGGGTATCGCCATTAGTAGTGGTGCCTAAGAAAAATGGAAAACTGAGAGTGTGCATCAACTTGAAAAAGGTGAATGCAGCCACCATACGTGATAGCTACCCCTTACCCATAAGGGACCATCTATTGGAGAGGGTAGCCGGAAAGGAGGTCTATAGCTTCTTGGATGGATTCTCGGGATACAATCAAGTAGCTATTGCAACTGAGGATCAACATAAGACCGCATTCGCAACCGAATGGGGAGTTTATGCTTTCCGAGTGATGCCTTTTGGACTCACTAATGCACCTGCTACTTTCCAATGATTGATGTGTCATGTTTTCAAGGAATTTCTGAAAAAAGCATGGAAGTATATGTAGATGACCTTTGCACGTACTCCAATAAAAGACGCGATCACATCCCCGAGTTGAGGAAGATATTCAATAAATGTAGACACTATAGAGTCTGTTTAAACCCAGAGAAATGTGTCTTCATGGTGAGGCAAGGAAAGATCTTAGGACACATAGTTTCAAGAAATGGAATATCTACGGATGAGGACAAAATCAAGGTCATCATAGAACTACCGAGACCTAAAAATGCGAAGGACGTGCAAGCCTTTATGGGACATTGTGGATATTACCGTAGGTTTATTCACATGTATGCCATAATAGCAAAACCCTTGTATGGTCTCTTGACTCAATTTACTTGGACAGAAGAGTGCGAGAAGGCATTCACCGAGTTGAAAAAGAGGCTTAGCACAACCCCAATTCTGAAATCACCCAACTGGAACAAGCCTTTTCATATTCATGTTGATGCTTCTAACTATGCCATTCGATGTATCCTAGCCCAACCAGCTGATGAAGGGAAGCTTGATCATCCAATTGCCTATGCTAGTAGACAACTGAATCAAGCGGAACAAAATTATACTACTACTGAACGAGAAGGGTTAGGAATGGTATACGCAGTGAAGAAATTCAGACACTACCTCTTAGCCAACAAGTTCAAGTTCTTCATAGACCATCAGGCTTTACTGTACTTAGTCAATAAGCCTTGTAACACGGGAAGGTTAGTACGATGGTTCTAACTATTAATGGAGTTCGACTTTGAAGTAGTAGTAAAAAAAGGAAACACACATGTAAGAGCAGACCACCTAGGCTAACACACGGAGAGCCACCAAGTGGAATACCCGATGATCTGCCAGATACATATTTGTTTAATCTAGAAGTTTGCCCAAAGTGGGCAGAGAAATTGATCCCTATACTCACCCATGGCCCTCAACACTCAATCAATAAGGATAGAAAATAGGAAATTCTTCAATCAAGGAATTTACACATTGTTGCTGGAAGCGTGTACTATAAGGAACCCAATGGAGTATTATTAAGATGTGTCGAGGAGGATGAACAAAAACAACTAATCGAGCAAGCACATGTGAACAAATGGAGAACACACCAAGGGACTCATGGAACCATTCGAGAACTAAAGAGGTTAGGAGTGTACTGGCCTGACATGCTCAAGAATGTTCATGACTACGTAAGTAATTGTGCAGAATGCCAGGAGATGAGCCCAGAAGATCATATGTCCATACCATTCTCAACCATCGCACCCAATTGGAGTGAAACATTGGTTAAATTCTTAAGAACAAAAAAGCATGAGGCAGGAGCTAGTTTGGCAAGAAAACGATCCCTAAAAGAAACGAGCAAGGATTATACACTCATGGGGAAGCAATTGTTTAGGCGAGGAAAAGACAACCAACTCCGGTTATGTGTGCATGAAGGAGAATATTTACCCATATTAGGAATGGCACATGCGGGTGCTACAGGGGGTCATTTTTCAGCGGAGAGAACTGTCAAAATGATTCCCTTTGCGGGCTTGTGGTGGCCAACTCTACATATGGATGCTGAAACATATGTACGAAGCTGCGAGACATGCCAGAGAGCTAAATACCCAATTCGGAGAGATGACATGCCTTTAAGACCTATGGTCTGTGCTAGAGCATTCTCAAACTGGGGTATTGACTTCATAGGACCTATCAATCCACCGGCCAAAGGATCACATGCGGAATACATCATAGTAGCCACTGATTACTTGACCAAATGGGTAGAAGCAAAAGCCACTAGAAAGAATGATGCTCAAACTACCGCCAAGTTTCTCTTTGAGCATATTTTCACCCGTTTTGGATTACCAATCGAGATTGTGAGTGATCGGGGAACGCACTTCCTCAATGAAGTAATCGAGTCGCTAATGAATGAGTTTTTAGTGATTCATAAAAAATCAGCCCCATACCATCCCCAAGCCAATGGACAAGCTGAAAGTTCCAACAAGGTACTGTGTACAGTATTGACAAAGATTGTCAATAATGGAAGGTCTGATTGGGACAAACAATTGCATCACACAATTTGGGCCTTCTGGGTTGCATATAAAACGGCTATTGGAACTACCCCATTCAACTTAGTGTATGGGCAAAATGCAATTTTGCCAATTGAATTTTTAGTACCAACATTGAAAGTGGCCCAACAGTATGAGTGGAACGGACATGAATTATCCCAACAACTAGACCAAATCGAAAAGCTACATGAAACTAGGTTACAAGCAATAGCAGGAATCTATGCAGCTAAAAGGAGACAAAAGGCATATTATGATGCACATATAAAAGACAAAGGACTTAAAGAGGGAGACTTAATCTTAGTGTACACCTTAAAACAACATGCCAAGAAATTACAAAAACGCGGATATGGACCTCTGATCATCAATAGAATCTCTACTAGTGGAGCGGTTAATCTAGCTACCCTAGATGGAGACATTCTTCCTAACTACATAAGTGGATGTAGAGTGAAACGATTCATGGAGCCCTTAACGGACCAAATCCTAGCACGGCTAGTCGGTGCTCAAAATAGAAAAAGAGAAGAGGAACGAATTAGAGAGGAAGCTCGACAAGAAGCTCTAGAACGCATTAGGAAACGAAAAGAATGGATTAGGTAGAGAGATGAACGCTATCTCCACGGAGAGGAGCCTATCCCTATGGCTAATTACCAAGTCCATAATCCTGATACAACGGGTGCGTGCAAGACACAACCTTACCTAAACCTAGGGATTGGCCGGATAGAGTACAAGTTGATAGACGCCTTGATAGACTCAGGAGCAGGACTTAGTTGCATACGAAATAGGGTCGTAAAAGATCTTCAATTGAGTATGAATTCCACAAAAGCCCGATTGATAGGAATAGGAGGTCAAACCCTAGAATGCATTGGGACAACAAATGTACCCCTCCACCTAGGCAATTTCTCCATGGAACAGAGAGTTTTAGTGTGTGTGGACGAGGATTTAATAGAAGATTTAATCCTAGGATAGGACTGGATCATTGAGAACGAGGTGTGCATCAATCTAGCTCAAGGCTATATTTCGGCGAAAATAGGGCATAAGGAGATTTTCAGTTTATTAGGAGAGAAGCCTTTAATTCAACCAAAAATAGTCGAGAGTTCGGAGAGCTTCCAAGAAAAGACATTGAAGAATGATCCCAGTGCGAATATCTCCGAAACCAATCTAGAAGCAGCAGAAACTTCAAGTCCAACGATGTCCGCAGTAGAGTCAAAATCATCACATTCAATTGAGGAAAAGCCAGCCACAAAGGAAACCAACTCTCCTGGACCTCCTCAACTAGACAAAAGATCACCATGTTGGAAAACAACCAATAGATACGTGTATCAAGGGAAGGACAAATACAAGTGGGTACGCAAAGATCAAGTGCAAAACAGAAATCAAAAAGTCAGCTACACCAAAGTCCACACCAACAGGACTCTTGCAAGTATGGATCCCCAAGCCTTTGATTGAAGCTCAGAGATCACGCCAACAGATATGGATTCCCAAGAAGGTCACACAAGCAGCTAAGCAAGCAATAAGCACTCAGGCGGATGCAATACATCAGAAAAAGTGAATGACACAACCACATCAGATTCGTCCCAGAAACAAGAAAAGAACCGTCTGTACTACTAGAACACTAAGGGAAACAAAGAGAACACATGAAGCCCGAAGAATCAAAGAAACAAAACGACCTCTCTCAGTGGTCACGAAATGGATTTGGAAACCCAAGCAACTGCAAGGAGTGGACAATCTAAGCAACAGAGATCCCCATTGCACTCATGAAGCTTCTGGTGCACCTCAAGTATGCATAATAGAGCCACAATACGAGGCCAAGCATTCGGCACATGATGTACATTCTAAAACTAGTGGTGCACATTCTCCAAGTGAGATTAGGTCGTAGCTTCAACTCTCTTAGGAATGAAGATACTGTGGACTTAAATAAATGCTTCGGCTATACTAACGCTTGTTTTCTTTCGGGATAAGAAATAAAAAATGTGGTAAGAGATCTCACCTATGGAATCATGGGAAACGGAGTGATGAGCAACAACAACACACTGCAATGCACTACACTACTTGCTATAATTTCTTTCAAGCTAATGCACTTTTCATTACAAGTGCAGATGGCTTCTGAAGACTCGGAGGCTACGATCCAAGAGGAGGTGGAGGAATTTCCTCCCCAAAGTCTCACAAAAGCCAAGGGGCATTGGTTTAGAGATGAGCAACTAGTAGGAGAGTATCTCTTCTTGGCAAACATAAAGATCATGGACATAGAGCATCACTTTCCGATTATGTCCTAGGACTTCAGAGTATTACATGAACTACCCTCCACAATCGACATAATGAAGAAAGCAGGAATTCATAAGTATTTTGAATTGCCCATATATAAACCTGACTTCCAAAGATGCACGCAAGTCATGAACACCTTACAGCTAGCACTGCATGATCCATTGGTGCCCGAAGCTAGAGTTATGGATAAAGGAGGTGAATGGGTTGTCATCCAATTTACACACAACTTAATTAAGGAAGCATTATGATGGGAGAAGGACAGTGTCACTATGGTAAAGGAAGAGAGTCGTGGAGCAAAGACACGAACTTTTGTCGACATTAACAGGGTCGATATAGAAGAGGAAGTCAGACTGATTCACCAACACTTCTGCTTTCCAAACATGAATCGATACACGGCTCCCCAAAAGCTCATTGTTCAATTACTGTCCCATGCAATAAAGCAAATTGGCAATCAAATTAATCTGACTCCATATGTACAAGAAAGACTATTCGAGGCAAAAAAGCAATGGAATAATAAGAAGTTCCTCAATGGTATTGTGGCCCTGACCATCTTGATCTACCATGCTTTGGGCATAAGATAACACTTGCAGGAAATGCCATCTTCGACTGCTCTTGCTCAGTATGTCAAAGTCGCCACAGTCCCCAAAAAGAAAAAAAGAATCAAGATCGTGGAAGAAGCTGAAACTAGCTCTCAACCCAGAATGAGAGGCACAAAAAGACTAAGGGAAGTCAAGCAAGTTGAAGAGGAAGTCCAAGCCACAAAAAGAACTCATGTACTCCCGAAGACAACACTTGAAGAGCAAAGACCGATTACGGAGGAAGAACTGGCGGAAGCCATGGAACAAACACATCAATATACGGAAGGGCAAGTCAATCTACCGGTGCAAGGTCATCATTATCAGCAGTCACAACAAGAATTGGAAGCAAAAAGGAAACTCACCAAAGTCCATCGGTACCGAGAAATAGGATTGGATAATTCTAGTTCATCATCGGAGGCCCAAGAAGAGCCAGATACTTCATTATTAAATGTCGATATTCAAAGTGAATCGAAGGATGACGGACAATGGGTGGAACTGAATGAAGTTGACTACAATGAAGAACCAGACGGCCTCAAGACGAATGACCACGCCACACATATTGATCAGAGTAACACAAGTAAGAATGCAGAACAGGAAGGTACACATACTATAAAACTTAATGAAACTTCCAACATTCAAATCAAGGAGGCCACACCATCTCGTAAGAAATCCATTCGGACACCAAAGAAGGAGAAGCAGGAAGAGAAAATAGAGGACGCGAAACCTTTCACACCAATAAGAGTGGTGGCAGAACCCTCTCCCATGGATGTCACATTCCAAGAAAGTGCCACAAAAACTATTGAAGTGAATGAAGAAAAAAATGAGCCACAAGTACATCTACAACTAAGACAACCACACAACGAAACCATTCATGTGGAGCAAGGAAGAGATGTGCTCACGGGAGAAGCTCCGAGCATACCCAGAACTTGGTTGAATGTGGACATTGCTCAACTCAAGCCTGTGGTACAAGATATGATTAGAACCGCTCTAGACACGCAACAACTCATGCTTTAAGCAGATGAAGATTACGACCAAGCAATGAACGACAAACATGAGCTTCAAGAAAAGAGTAAGAACCTTTTAGCAGAATTGAATTTAGAAAGAGAGCATATCAGAAACAAAGAGAAAGAAGTCCAAGCAGCTAAACAGCAGTGCAGTGAGTTAACGACCGAAAACGAAAGTCTAAAAGCACAACTACACGAACTCAAGCGAAAATATGAAACTAGTGAAACTGAGAAGGCAAGGATGAATACTAGGAGCAAAATATTGGAATCTCAGCTCAAAGTATATATGGAGGAAGCAAAAAACCTAAGGAACCGAAACAAGGAGCTCATGACAGTTCTTCTCAGTGATCAGCCAATAGAAGCTAATGAAAGCTCAGTAAAGGATAGCAAGGAATTGGAAGAAAAGATAACTAAAATGGAAGATCAGAAACTCACCATTGCAGAATGGGAAAAGAAGTACATGGATGACACTGCAGCCCTCAGAACGAAATGGAAAAAAGCCGAGAATAATTATCTCCGGCAGTGTAAAGAAGACACTGATCACTTAGATATAGTGGCTCAAGAACTTCTTAAACACAAGGACGCCATTGCACAAGCTACTGAGGAAATAAAGAAGAAAGACGCATGGATTGCACAGCTTCAAGAGCAGTTAAAGCAGAAAACAATGGAGGGGACACCAGTAGTTCCACAATCTTCAGAGGCTACTGTGGAGACTGAGGTACGTCCTCTCTCTCCCCCTTCATATCATTCATCGATAAGGGAGGCTTAGGAGGTCCACATTGATCATAATAATCGAGACATTGTAGAATTGAGCCGACCAGAAAGGGCACTACTGGTGTCCCAGCTCACGGCTGATTTTGAAGACCAAATAATACAGATCATGAAGGAAGCTCACATAGAAAACAAACAACTGGAGCAAATTTTGAAGCCCTTCAATGTACCATATGGTCTTCTAAAGGAACAAACGCGGCATTATATAAGTTCCATCACTAATAAAGAACCCGATGGAAACCTCCAGTTCGACAAAAATACTTTCAATTACACTCAAGAGGAGTTCGAGAAGGCAGATCCCATCTGGAGGAGGAAAATTTTGGAAAAGATTCCTACATTGCGGGTACAGTGGGAAGCATCACCATATATATGTGCTTCAAGTCAACCCATCCTTTTGTCTTGTGCCCTGCAGACACTCTTGAACGCAATTTTGGGACGGACAGTGCCAGGGCAATATCAATAATCAGTGGCTAAACTACCCATTGTTACCTAGCCCTCCACACAATTACCTACCGATAGAGGAGTATATGGTAAAAACAATGGAATTTTGGATTGCCAAATATGCTACAGTTCTAGATTTAGCTGTTAAAATGACTAATAAAATATTCAGTATGCTACTCACAGTCATTAAAGTTTTCCAGCATGCCAAATATACTTTTTTGAATTTCATTGGCATTACGCAAGGATCCGAAGCTCTAATTTTTGATCTATCTACTATACCCAGCCGCTTAACTCTCATGGCATATTATTCCCGACTCATGTTTTTGCCGTCAATATATATGCAAACTTTTGAAGAAGCATTTTTCACCGGCTTCTTTGAAATCGACTCAGAAAATTTTGTAAAAATGACTTCAAACCTGAATGCATGTCTGGTAGCTTATGAAAGGAGTTTATTTGCGGATCATCGACAAGCACTAGAGGACGGAGTCAAGTCCCAGCAGTGGAAAGAATTTATGATTTGTCACGCTAATCTGCTGAATCAACGAGAGCAAACAGCCATCCAGACATACACACGTCGTCACAAAAAGCCTATCGGGGACGACAGAGTTCGAGAGGAGGGACGTGTAGAGGGACAATCAAGCAAAAAGAAAAGAAGAAGAAAATCAAAGTCCAAACCTGCTCAATAAAGATCAAGAGAACCACTTGCTGCAAGAAGCCCCGTAGGGGCACCACACCCATCTCTGCACAAAGCCCCGTAGGGGCACACACACCAAGGAAAAGCACGCAGGTGGAGGAAGGAACCAGGGCCAACAAGTATCCATGAAGAAGAGCAAGAAGATATCAGGCGGTTCCAGATCTACACGAGGGTGCTTCAACCTCTTGATCACAGAAGGTTCAGATCAACGCTGAAAAGCTACATCCTCATATGTCTATTAATGGCGTGCGTAACAACCAGAATTAACAGGCAAACCAAATGCATCGGGCTTGGAGGATGTCAACACAAATATCGAACAGGGCCTTTAAAACGTAATGCCAATCTAACCAGTAGGCAAAACTGACCAAGGGATGCGTGCGATGACAGAGACAAACAAGAAGTAAAGCCTGTCAAGGGATGACAGAGACAAAAAGGGGGAGAGTGTTGTAGAGCAAAGGAGCACATGAGAAGAGCCCCAAAATTTTCAAATTAATGGGCATAATTTTTCTTCCTCGAGGTCTTAGAGAATTCCCTGAAAACCATGTAAATGCACTAGAGGAGTCCTCTAGTTGCATAACCCCAACTTGTTGTAAAATACCCTTTGTAAATTAGTAGGAAATTTACTTTTTTGGAATAAAGTACCGGTCTCTTGTGTGAAAGGACCAAACTTAGGGCACATGTATATAAGTCACTTTGTGACTCTTTGTAGAGACTTTTTGCCATGGTGAAGAAGGAGCTCTCCAAAATTTCGAATTTGCCTCTTCCTTGCAGATTTCGATCTTCTCTTTGATCTTGTATGTGTGTGTAATGCGTGGAATGTGTGTGTAGGACTGTTGTCAACCCCTTCCCATTGTTTTTGAGCTACTGTAGTGTGTGTGCGAGCTTGTAGGAGTTGTGGCGTGAGCGTGGATGCTTCCCGCCATTCACCATTTTGGCCATAATTTGAAGCAGAGTTGTCAAAATAGAGTGAAAGCACTTCCAATAGATGCGTCTCATCGAGAGCTTCGAAACGAGTACCCTATTGACTATATTCGGAGTTCTGAACTGGGAGAAATCCTTGATTTTCTGAAAACTGCTGTAAGAGGTATCGCGGCAGACACTTTCAGCATTTCAGTGAGTGTGAGAGGTGGATTAGTCTTTTCTCATGCATGCAAGCTTAACCACTTCATTTTCCATCATGTGTGCATATGTCCTCATACACTTGGTTAGGTCGTTCGATCGGATTGACATTTAAATGTGTGTTAATTTCCCACTATATGCACTTGTGCTGCAATAGAGGTACAGTCTCATTGGCACGAGTCCTTGAGTCTTCTTGACTCAAGTACACAACTACCTAATAGGGCTATCCATTATATACTTGATGTGTTAATATCCATTCATATTGATGAAAATGATTATTGGAAGAATATCACAAAAGTTGATAAAAGTTGAGTATTGAGAAAATTATGAGAAGTGTATATTTGATATATGGAATGCATATTTTTGCTTACTTAACTACATGGACAATGAAGGGATGCATGCTCGGATCTAAGATTAGCTAAATTGATATTGATATGTTTGCATCGTACTTTTTATGATTGTTTATGCATTGATAATAAGAGTATAGTTCCACATGAAATCATTGAGTTCTTTGGTATATATACCTATATGAGAAACAAAATTATTGATACAAAAAACATATATATGTATAAATAACTACATATAAATAAGTTCAGAGTTATCCAAACTTACCATCCCAAGATAGAGAACACAAACACAAACATATAAGAAAAAACAACAAAAGTAAAAGGCCATAAGAAAAATACAAACAAGAAAGCACGCCAATCCAAATGAACTAGACTAAAAATAATAATCAATATTTGAAAATTAAAAACATAAAAATTTTAACAAATAAAAAATAAACATTTACACAAACACATATTGAATTGAAATGCAAACTTTAAACAAAAACAAAAACAAAATGAAAAGTGAAACTCCAAAATGAAGTAAATAAAAACAAGAAAGAAAACCAATCCAAAATGAACTAGACTAAAAGAATAATAACCATTATATAAAATTAAAAAATATAAATATATTAAAAAATAAAAACTTTAACAAATTTAAAAAAGTAAAAAAAAATATATATATATATATATATATATATATATATATATATATATATATATATATATATATATATATATATATATATATATATATATATATATATATATATATATATATATGTGTGTGTATGTGTGTGTGTATGTGTATGTATGTATGTATATATGTTTGTGTGTGTGTATGTATATACATATGTTTGTGTGTGTATGTATATATATATGTTTGTGTGTGCCTGTGTGTATGTATGCATGTGTATATATATAATCCAAACTATATTTTTCAAAGGTTAACAATATATAGAATCATAAAATGCCTAATATGTTGTAGGGAAATTGGAGCCATCCAAATTTATATTGCACAACGTTCAATTATGAATTTTCTATATCTTTCTACGGAAATAACATAACCTTTTGCCAACGATTCATGTAAAACAAATTACATATAGAATAAGCTTAATGACAAATTCCCTTCATTTTGATGAAGAGACTAGCTCTAACAGCTATCTAAAAAAAAAAGAGAGAACACTACCATATGTAATTGCGGAAAGACCCATGTGTATTTATACAGAAATCAACTACGGAAAAGAAGGAAATGAAACTACGATATTATGTTTATTGAGATCGAAGTTAAGCACCGGTGCGATTGTATCGCACTGCATGCCGCACTCTGAGAACATGCTTATGAAAGAGAGATGATGGCATGCGGTACTATGAGAAAATGCTTATGCGAGAGAGATCATGATATTATGTTAGCACAAGCTCATGGACACGTGCGAGCGACCTTGTACAGAGCAACATGAGCGTTTGAAGAAAACGACTATGTGATTGAGATAACATGGAAGTAACTCATTGATGGAGCACCTACCGTGTATCATAGACAGGAGATGGAGCAACCATAGATGGAGCACCTACCGTGTATCATACACAGGAGATGGAGCACCTACCGTGTATCATAGACAGGAGAGTATCTCACTGTGGGAGAACTCTTTTGAGTTTTGTGCAAGAATTTGACCCATGATGCTTGATCTCACAAGGCAATTCCTGTACATCTTGAAGGCATTGATCTTGTAGAATGCTGCTTAATACAGAGTTATCAAGCGATTTCGAGGTCCGTAATCTGCAGGTGCAAGCGAAGGCGGGCTAGGTAGACTTCAAGCATCTTGTCCAGTTCTCGCTCTTGTGAGGTCATACTGCGTCTGGAGGAGGGAACTTGGAACGGGAAGAAGCCATGTTGAGAGGGAGCGCCGGGAAAACCAGAGAGACCCTCTGTCAGGGCAATCTTGTAGGACGCCGCCTGCAGGAAGGTGACATAGGCGTCCCGGAGCTTGGCGAGCAGTTTAGAAGGGGACATCCATGCGAGGCGGAGCCTCATGCGTGAAAGGCTTCCTATACGCAGGATTGGTTTTACCCTGAGCTTCCGAAACTTCGGGAGGCTTAACCGCACCCTCCTCCGTCGAGTCGACGGCGTCGGATTCAACCTTCTATAGCCCCGCGCTCTTCCTGAGGAAGAGAGCGATGACAGAAGTGACCTGATGAACTCTATCCGAAATGCACTAACGTCGGCGCTCTGCGGAGTGGCCATCTTCGGAGGATAAACGCGCTGCTTCTCTCAGGATCTGCGCTATACAGCTTCTTTAAGGGAGTGGTTTTGCAGCGATAGAGTGAGCATCAGTCGCAATCTGCCCGGCGCTGAGAGCCGAAAGGAAACAGCTGACGGTTAACAGGTAGAATACGCTAACTCTTCATTCCAAGAGTTACAAGAGGGAGATAAAGGCTAAAGCTCCTTTACGAGAGGGAGATCTGCACAACTATAACGATGACGACGCCACACCTAACGAAGAATGCGTGCAGCCTGCAGATATCATGAATGAGAGGGAGAACGGTAGCAACGTTTCTGTGTTCAACACTATCTGCCGCCATCATTCTCTGGTCTGTATTGACAAAGCCATGTAGATGTGCTGCATATCAACGTGTGGCGACTAGAAGCTCCAATCCAGCAATGCAGCCCCTGCCGACTCGCCGAGCTCAATCGATTAAAGTCTCTCTCTCTCTCTCTCTCTCTCTCTCTCTCTCTCTCTCTCTCTCACACACACACACACAGACGCACATACGATGCCAAACAACTTTTGCACGTTAGGTTTGTTAGATGACAAGTGTGGCCATACTGAGAGGATGCGACATGCGCTTACATCATGTTTGGTCGTCTTCTTCTAGAACGCCATGAAAAGGTGAGTTTTGTGCTTGACTTTGATGCTCCAAACTCTACAGAAGCTCTGCAGGTAGTAGGCAGCATCCCCAAGCATCACAGCAGAAAAGGAAAGGCGATGCCAACAATATGACAGAACATGTGTGTGGCTACATAATAGGAGAAAAGTTTAATTAAAAGTAAATCCATGTTCAGGCACGAGAGAGGATGTCTTCCTCTTCTCCTTGTTAGGCTCCTTGCAGATTGTTCCTTGGGAACCAAGCAAGGCCTAAATTTCACGGCCAAGACAAAATGTCATATGACAGGCCAAATTTGCTTTAGCTTTCATAAAAGAAATTTTGACATGTTTATAGAAGGCATATGTAATACAACATATATACACATATATGAAAAATGATAGGCAAATTACCAATCCAAGCTTGTCATTTGACAGGAAGTTTCAAAAAACACCGTTTTGACAGGCAAAATGCTTGTCAATTTTAGGGACTGGAACCAAACTCCAATTTGAGGTGTTTGAGGTGGAGGGCTGCCAATTTTGAAAGGAGCTTCAGACATCCATTCACATAGTGGATGGAACTTAGAGATGAAACTTGTATGACACCACTAGCAGACATGCAATTGATTAAGAGTGACCATAACCTTGCGTTTAGAGTTTCTTCAGATGGGTACCTTAGGGTATATACTAACACTAACTCACATTCTTGAAGTTGTTCTTTGTTACATAATTCTAAGGTGGAAACCTTAGGGCAAGGATGAATGGCTAGAAAGCTTTTCATCATAAACCACTCTTTCAAGTACAAAAGGTGGTTGGGGAAATTAGAACGGTAGAAGGAGCTTGTTGGAGTAGAGATTCACAAACATGTTTGTCATTGAAGAAAAGGATGACAAGAAGGATGGCATCATGTCAAAGTAAAGTTAAGGAGCTAGGTGGACTTGCCAAAGTCAAACAAGTGTCAAGTGGGACCCATTATTTTTCTATTTCTCCTTTAAATTGGCCATTCACTCATGAAAATACCATATTAGAAACATGTACAAAGCCTATTTTCTGTATTTTTACTCCACTTTTGAAAGTTGGAGAGTTTTAGAGCTTGTGCAATGATTGCATAAGCCATTATAATTTAGTTGCATTTTTTAGATCCCGATTTGGAGGTCATATGAAGGTTTATGACCATCTTTAAGTTAGGGCAGACATTAAAATGTGAACGGGGACCAATGTCCAAATTTAAAATTTTAGGGTTATCTCTTGTATTCTTCTCAAGTCTTGTGAATGAAGGTGAGTTTGTTGGAGTTAGCTTCTTCTTGCTCATGAGAGTGGCTTGCATGC
The DNA here is from genome assembly GCA_020310875.1 of Ceratopteris richardii. NCBI lineage: Eukaryota > Viridiplantae > Streptophyta > Polypodiopsida > Polypodiales > Pteridaceae > Ceratopteris > Ceratopteris richardii. Next base: position 123,228,707 of record CM035441.1, on the reverse strand, counting down.
ATGCGTGTGTGTGCATCTTTCTTGGATGAGGTGCCTTGAGCATGGAGGTCTTCACACTACCAATAATCTTTCCTTAGATTGACACTATAGGCTGTTGATGCTACAATTGACACCAATTCGAGTTCTTGAGAGCTTAGAGTGGCCAACATCTCAACACATTGGTACCCTTTCTGAGTATGTGCTCATCAATGATCGTGACTTGGAAGAGGACTTGTCTATGTTATCCTCTTTGTTTCATAGGTTTAGGTAGGTATTAGTTGCGTTTTGTCCAAGAAAACACTAAAAAGAAATCACTTTTTTGTCATCTTTTTTGTTGTCATCAGTCTAAGGGTTATTTATGATATTTCCACCATTAGAATCCACATCTGTAGGCCATGTTTTTATACAACATTGACCCCCCTTTAAACATTTTTGTCCTTAAAAATATGTATGAGTATATTATTTAGAGTATTCCCCAATGCCCCATGATCAGTCTCACCAATCATGGTCTTCATCTCTCTCATTTGCCTCTTTATCAAAAGAGAATTCTTTCCAAGACTAGATGTGTAAAGAGGGGAATTTGTGTGTGGACTTATCCTTGAACAAATCATTCTAAACACCATCTAACTTTGGATGTGAAAAGCTAAAGCAAGTGCAAAGTATGAAACGAACAATAAGGGTGGATATAAACATCCTTTCCTAATTCAATGTTTTGCTATGTGTGAATTGGGCATCCATAGCACAAACATATGAAGTAGGTGGATTTCTAAAACTCTCCAACTAATTTGCTATCTTGTATGTGCACCGCTCAAGCATGGTCCTAGCAAAATAGGTGTATTCCTTTACTAATTTCAAGACTTTGAAAAACATCCTTAATGAAGGTGAGGCTGACCAAAGCACCTACTTTTTGTCCAATTTCTATTGACCCTTTTTCCAATTACAACACTATTATATCCAATTGAGTTTTAGAGTCCAAGAAACAATGCAAAAAAGAAGTTTTTCATTTACTTTCTTGGTCAACCAACTTCAAAAGTTTCTTAGGATAAGTGTGTGTAGCTCAGTGATGAGTAGCACCTCCTTTAATGTCAATCCGGGAAGACGTGAGGATGGTATGATGACCTCGAGCAAGTGAAGGCACAAGTGCGTGAGTGAGAAGCACACTAACATGCACACACATACACACACATGCGCACACAAGGTAAGACAAAGAGTGAGAAGCAATGGAGTTCTTCAGATTACTTCCAATATGCTCATACAAGTTTAGATCAATTACAAGCTAGCTCAAAAATGAGCTCTCTAACTCTATTTATAGTTTTTGACTAGGTTTTGGCCGTGTCCAGACCTAGTGTCCGGCCTAGTTAAAAATTAGGTTCTAGGGCCTATTTGAAGACTCAAACGAAGTCTAAAAATTATGAAAATTGGTAGGTAGCTACTTCGAATGCTCCTCAAGCTCAAGGACTCCTTGGCTTGCACAAAATGGAGCTACAAAAATATGAAATGGTATCTACAATGGCTTTTAGTGATGAAAATCACTATTGTTGTAGGGATTTCTTCTAATGATTTGACATACACATCTTCGAGCTCCCTACTTGCTCCTTCTCCTTGTGTGTCCACCTCTTTGATATGCTTTAGTGTCCTGAAAAAATATTGGCCTACTTGCCAGATCGTCGTTGACTACCCTGCCTGCTTGTGCCTTCTCTTCTCTCTGACTCCCTTCGTAAGCTTCCTTGCCTTGTGAGTCCTTCAGTTCCAACACCCCCCCCCTCTCTCGCGTCTGTCGTCCCTGACAGACCCTTGTTGGGTGGGTCGTTGGATGTAGTATTCTACAACGTCTTCTGCTAAGTGATGTTCTGCAATTCTCAACCCTTTGGCCAAGTCCATGAGTAGAGCATCCCAATCTACAGGCCCGGGAACCTCTGGATGTGGTATACGTAACTTTTTTGAATGGAGAGCTTGTTCCACTGCAAACAACTGCAATAAATGTGATGGTCTGGGAATGAATATCTCTGAATGATATTCCCAGAATCCCATGACAAACATTTCTTCAAACGTCTGTTTGAAGCAGGCTGGTAGATACTTTATACGCGCATGCCATGCATATACGACATTAATAGACGGTGTGGTGCTCATGTCGTAGACAAGGTCCTGATTACCTTCATTAAATCCAAGAGCTGATAGATGAGGTTCTTTGACATTCTTGAAGGTCCTGAAGGTGACCAACATGAGCTCAAAAATTTTAAGACACATTTGGGCCATGACATCTGGTACATTTTTGAACCGGACCCCCCAATGCCGAATCGTCGAAATCATATAGCCGATGGTAGGTTGGCCTTTAGGTGGTGCTAAGTAGACATAATTGAGCCATTTCTCACATCCTTTGGTTGTCAACACATTTTTTGTGTATTTCAGCCATGACCTTCTTCGAAAGACAGGGCAGTAGCATGGGTTGTATTTGATATACAAAGGCATGTTATTCCATGTCCTTACCATCTTAGGATAGGTTTCAAGCAGACGAATCTGCCACGTAGGTTGATGTATATTTCCCTGCTTGGCACTTGCTGGGATGTCGCCGGTGCAAACTGTGTAGCCGAGGTTCGTTCTTTTGAGGTGTGGTGCTTGATTTCAACATTGTAATCCGCCATTAAGACACAGAAAGGAACATACAAATCGTCAAATGTGCCGATCCACCTATGATGGGAGAGGTTTCTAAAGTAATCTGATTTTATGACTACCTCTTCCAAACGTGACATAGATGCTATCTGAACTCCCACTCTGTCATCATGGGTTGTGGCCACTTTCTCTAACCTCTGCACCCATTCAGGAGCCTCGATCTCGATGGTGTCCATGCCCTCTTCTGTTTGCTTGCCCCCTGGTGCAAGCATGGGAACGTATGGGTCTTCGAAGGTTTCCTCTACTTCAATTGGCACTAAGTCTTCAGGCTCGAATTCTACAAGGGGAGAGGGTTGACACTTGTATTGCATGACTTTACTTCGTAATTCTTCTAGTTCTGCTCTGAGTTTTTCGACTTCTTCAGACGTGTCAACTGTGGTTGTGACTTTGCTTGGTGACTCCTGTTGGGTTGCCAGCTGCTTTAATAGGTCATCTCTTTCTCTTTCTAGTGCTGCATGGGCTTCCAGGAGGTCGGCATGGGTTTCCAACACGATTTGCATATTCGCTGAGGGGATGGCATTGAATCTATCTGGGTCCATTTCTTGTGGGGAACCCTCCATTGCTGCTTCCAAGTTTTCTTCATTCTGTTTCTGTAGTCGTTTATTTTCCTCGAGTGCTGTAGACATGTGTTTACATAAGAGGGCCAGGTTGCGTCGAAGCTTGAGATTCTCTGTTATCTAGGAGTGTAGCAGATCATCCATTTGTTGTTTTTCTTCTGCATCTGACTAGGGTGGATTGGCTATTAACTGCTCATGTTGTTCCTGTAAAGTGGCATACTGTTGTTGTAGTAGCCGCTTTTCCCTTTCTAGATCCATGAATCGTACTTGAAGTTCTTCATGGCTTCAGAAGAGTCTCGTATGTTGGTTATCAAGATGCTGGTAGTGCTGTTGTAGTTGAGACATACACTGATACATATTATTAAATACATTATTAATAGGGGTGGATGCGGGAAGGGTGTTGAATGCAGAAGGGAAGGGGAAGGGGAAGGGGAGTGTGGATGCGGTGCTGGAAAATGGTGAAGTGGGTGGTGGGGGAATGGGAGATGGTGGGTGTATGGGGGGAGGGAGAGGTGCGGAGGTGGGTGATATGTCCATAAAATCAAAAGTGGATGTAGTAGTGGGAGTGATTGTGAACATTGGAATTGTGGGTGCTGTGATAGTGGTGAAAGTGTACAGTGGTGTGTGCAATTGTGAATACGAACTGCCAGGAAGTGTGATCGGGGGAATGAGGTTTTCTGTGGCTGTAGTTAGAATTACTGTATCAGTGGCCGTATAGACAAGAGAGGTGGAAATAGGGTGTGTGGGTTGTGTGGGTTGACTGACGGTCTGTGCTTCGGTATGGGTAGTGGACTCGGAGGCGGTGACAGTAGTGGTTACACTGGTAGTGGGAGGTGAATGTGGTGGAGTTGGAGGCAGGGGTGGCAAAGGGGGTGACGGAGGTGCACTTGATGTATGGGTTTCCTCAGTATCATGAACGGTGTGTGTAGTGCCCGTGGTTGTGGATGTTCCTTGTGGTTCTGATACTAATACATTCATCTGTTTTCCTGATCGAGGGGGGCGTCTGCCATATCTTCGCTCCGTTCTTCGTGATTGTGCAAGGGCGGTATGCACCGTCTCAGGTACTCCCAAAGCATCAGATATCATATCAAGTGTGGCACGGTATTGCTCGTCTACACCTTCCTCCTCAAGGATTTGGTTCATGAGAGCTTTTCTTGCTGCGAGGGACAGTCTATGTTGCTCTTGAACCCTGTTGATGGTATCATAGAGCTTTCTCAATTCCTTCGTATAAGCCGGGGCACCCTCAAGTACTTGCAGAGCTTCCTGATCATATTCCTGCTCTTCTTCCTCGGATTGTCCACCATGTTCCTCCTCTTGTTCTTCTTCTTCTTGACCCTCCACATCGACAACCTCTGGTTGTCTGGGATGGGGTTGGTCTGTAGCAGTTTGTTGTCCACTAGCTTGCTCTGCCTCGACTTCCGCGTTAACAGCTTCGATTATTCTGGCTACCTCCTCATCAGTTAGGTCTTCTAATGTGAATCCGTGAGGAAACTCTAGGTCGGTTGGTACAAGTGGGAACACGAGATTCGGTCCATCAATGCTGTGTCTTGGTAATCTGATAGTGAAGGGTTGTACCCGCCTCGGAAGTCGTGGAGTTGTCTCAGGTGTCAGTGTCGCACCGCGGGCTTGTGCACAGGGCATCTGAACGGCGCCTCTCATTTTCTTGGAGGGTGGCCCTGCGGTTGATAATCTGCGTTGAAACTCCTGTACCCTAGTCCAAATGAGTGCCCTTTGCACTGGCACATCATACGCCAAACATCTATACACAATCCTGGTGAGGGCACAGCATCCATACAGTACAGACTTTTGTTTTTTATACCACCTTTGATGAGCCAAGTGGATTTGGTCGATAATCCAGTGGGGCATATTGATTGTCAAATCGAAGGAGTCGGCCAAGTATAGACTAAACCATATCTTTTTGGGTGGCATCATGAACCTCTCCTGAGTGGGGAATGCGAAATGATGCATGACCATTCGCAAATGAATGGCAATCGTTGGTGTCATTGCTACCATGTCCTTTAATTTTGTCAGATTCTTGTTCTTCATATTGTCGGGGACCATGGACTCCTTTTCAGTGGGAATGTGCATTCCTTTCATGTCTAGAGCTTCCCTTACCAAATTGATGGTCAGCCTGAAGCGCTTCAGCTCATTGCCCCTTGTGAGAGATTGGAGGACAAAGGTGCTGTATCCCTTTTTGTCTTTGCTCGGAGTGAGGGTGCTAATCAAATACGAGCATCTTAGAAAGTCGGGCTTTGGCAATTGGAATTCGAAGTAATCGTAGAGTCCCGCCTTCTTCCATATAGGTTTCAGCCCTTCATTATTTTGCAGTTTCTCAAATTCCCTGGTGAAGAAGTGATATATGCCCCAGCGCCCATTGAATTCTATCTCAGCCTCCCACATGTAAGTGCCTTCACCCAGAGATCCTGCCACATCACTGAACCAATGTGAGTTTTTGCTGACCGACATTGTGTGCCCCTGTGGAGGATTCTGAATCGGTATGGCGTGTAATGCCCTCAATGCCACTGGACATTCCGTCAATTCCTCCTCAATGGGAAGACTTTCAATGTCCACGACTTGGGGGCTGGAGCCTGCCTGGGAGCTAGTTCCTGCCGTATCTGCCATGTTACTTCTTACCTCCTGACTCTGTGAGAATATAGAAACATGTGTTAACATTGTAAAGGACAAGATAGAACCATTTTTGTCCCCATTACAACATTAACATGAGGTTCGGGAGAAATTAGTAGGTTATTAAGTGCTCGGTGCTTGTGCGTGTAGTTAGGAATTGGGTAGACCTAGGAGCTAAGTGGAATGATGTAGTGTGAGAGTGGTGTGGTTAGTAGTTGGGCATGGATTTACAACTGGGGTCCGGGGGTTTATTACAAGTTTTAGGTTGCCAAATGTAGTGGATGGGTTTTGATCTTGGTTTTGTGGAGACTCTGCAGAGTTTGATAGGAGTATTTACTTGAAAATGAGGCTTTTTAGGGACCCATTTACAAGTGATTCTACTTGTGCTCATGGAAGAATATGTGTTCGTGCATGATGTATAAGAATGGGCATCGGATGTTCGAGTGAGTGAAACATGTTGTACCGGGTGTGGCCTCGGTGTAGCTATTTGAGCCCGCAAGCAAGCCTTAGGCACCCAGATTTGTCGTGATTGTGGGCTGGCCTTCATCGACTTCTTGGGTACCCAAATAGACTTCACTTTCGCAGGAGAATTTATGAAAGACTTCTTACTAGTGTCGTGTTGTTGATTACTAATAAGAGGTTTTGGCCGTGGGGTTGGCATGGTCGCAACAGGGTGTTCGCCTTTCTGCACCCACACTTGTTTCAACGGCTGAGACATTCTGCTTCGCACGTTTTTTTGGCCTCCAGTATAGGTAGTACTCTGCTCCTTCTATATTTGATCTGCCTTTGGTTGTTGCATCCCTCTGGCCTTTGGAAAAGAAGGGAGTGCCGTCTTATCCTTGACTCCGTTGTTGAGACAATCCTCTTTCTGCATCATATAGCTTTGGACAAGAATAGCATTGTCAACTTCATGTGCGCCCCTGGAAGGACTAGGAGTTTGTGCCTTACCTAGTTCCTTGAGTGCCTCATTTTCCAATTCAACTGTAATTCGACTATGATTTACCCATACCTGAAGAAGCCCACTTCTTAGGTTTAGGTTGACTGCATGATCATAGATCCAGTCCTGACCCAAGACAAGAGGCTCAGTGAGGTCCTCATCTTGACACACTAGTACTTTGACTGTCATTACTTCGTCTTGAATGTAGAGGGGAAGTTCCACCTTGCCCATGCAAGGGGTTTCCACACCTCCCAATCCTATGAGATATGCTTCTATAGGATTGACAGTTAATTTCAACTTTTGACAGTAAGAAAATTTAACAGCACTAGTGGCTGCATCTGGAGTCAATCAAGGCTCTTACAATCCTTGCACCCTTTCCTTGTCCTATCTCTAAGGTTATAAAAGGATGTCGATCAATTATCTTATGAGAGCTGATACCTGAAACTTCACACATAGCCACATGATATCCTTGATCTGCATATGCATCTGTCCTAGGTTGCTCTCTACCCTATCTCCTCAACTTCATTCTCCGGATGCGTTCCAATGCTTCTGCTTGAGCTTCTTCTCGAATTTGTCTTTCTTCGTCTTTGTGTTTCTTAGCAGTGTTGAGTCGACTTAGCATCTCTTCCGTCAGAGGTTCCTAATATAACTTGACTCTGCATCCGCTTATGTAGCTCGGGAGAATATCGCCTTCTAATGTGGCTAGTTGCACTGCTCCACTTGTTGAGATTCTATTAATGATCATGGGTCCGTAGCCTCTCTTCTCTAGTTTCCTCGCATGTTTCAAAGTGTAGACTAGTACTAGGTCGCCTGCCTTCAAACCTTTATCCTTAACGTGGGCATCAAAGTATGCCTTCTGTCGTTTCTTAGCTCCATATATCCCTGCAACCGCCCTCAGTCTTGTTTCTCCTAATCGTTCAAGGTCAAATAGTCTAGAGGAGAGTTCATGACCCGTCCATTCATGCTCTTGTGCTACTTTCAATGTAGGTATTAAGAAGTCCAATGGTAACACTGCATTTTGGCCAAATACCATCTGAAAGGGGGTGGCTTGGAGTACCGTTTTGTAGGCGACTCGGTATGCCCAAACAGCATGGTGTAGCTGTTTGTCCCAATCAGAGCGTTTATTGTTCACTAATTTCGTCAGTACATTGCATAAGATCTTATTGGTGCTCTCAGCCTGGCCATTAGCTTGAGGGTGATAGGGGGCAGACTTCTTATGTACTACCAAGAATTCTTGGAGCAGATTTTCAATAACTTCATTCAAGAAGTGAGTGCCTCGGTCACTGACTAGCTCTATAGGTAACCCATATCTGGTGAACACATTCTCAAATAAGAACTTAGCTCTTGTTTGAGCATCGTTCTTCATTGTGGCTTTTACCTCTACCCACTTGGTTATATAGTCCGTGGCAACAATGATATACTCAGCATGGGAACCCTTAGCTGGGGGATTAATAGGACCTACAAAGTCTATTCCCCACTTAGAGAATGCACGTCCACCTATCATAGGTTTCAGTGGCATCTCATCTTTGCGTATAGGACATTGAGTTCTCTGGCAAACATCACACCGTTTCACATAGGTATGTGCATCCATGTGAAGAGTAGGCCACCACAAGCCTGCAAATAGGATCGCTTTAATCACTCGATCTAGTCCAAAATGTCCTCCTGCTACACCTTGATGAGCAGTTTCCAAGATCTTGAGATATTCACTCTCATGGGCGCATAGTCTGAGGTAACCATCTTTACCACGTTTGTATAGGTTATTACCAATGAGTGAGTAATCCAGGGCTTCTTGTTCTAAACTCCTTTTCCTAGCCAGAGTCATGTCTGGAGGGAATGTTTTCGTCCTGAGGAAGGATACTAGTGATTCACTCCAATCTAGCACTATGGACACTTGATAAAGAGTGGCATGTTCCACAGGTGGTTTAGTGCAGTAGATTGGGCATTCCTTGCACAACTTTTGGACATCAGCTTCCATAGTCGGCCAATGCACTCCAAGTCTCCTTAGTGTCTGTAGGGTTTGTTGCTTTGAGTAGTGTTGCTCTAATGCACCTACATGTGCTAATTGCAACCATTTAGCATACTCATCCTCTTCCACACAACAAGCTAAGATCCCTTGATCTGTGTGCTTGTACATACTTCCTGCCATGATGTGATACTTTTGGGCTTTTACTACCTCTTTATCCTATGTGTTTATTACTGGGTGGTTAGGCCCGTATGTCAATACTGGCACTAATGGCTTAGCCCACTCAGCACCACTTCCAAATTAAACAAGTAAGCATTAGGAAGGTCATCTGACACTCCTTGTGGGGCTTCTCCAGATGTGAGCCTAGAGAGATGATCTGCTCTCAAGTGAGTCTTCCCTTTCCTTACCACAACCTCGAAATCATATTCCATTAGCAAGAGAAACCATCTTACTAATCTTCCTGTATTGCATGGCTTGTTCACGAGATATAACAGTGCCTGATGGTCAGTAAAAAATTTAAACTTATTTGCAAGCAAATAATGTCTAAACTTTTTAACTACATATACCATGCCTAGTCCTTCTCTCTCCGTAGTGGTATAATTTCATTCAGCTGCATTCAATTGTCTACTAGCATAGGCAATTGGAAGATCCATATTACCTTCACCGGTAGGTTGTGCGAGTACACACCCAATAGCATAATTGGATGCATCGACATGAACATGGAAAGGCTTATTCCAATCTGGTGTGGTCAAGATTGGTGCTGAACATAATCGCCGTTTAAGCTCATTGAAGGAATTCTCACATTCATTAGTCCACTCAAAGTTAGTCAAAAGTCCATACAGAGGCTTTGCTATGATGGCATACATGTGTATAAACCGTCGGTAATAACCACAATGCCCCATGAAAGCTTGTACTTCCTTGACATTCTTTGGCCTAGGTAACTCGGCTATGGCTCTCACTTTCTGTGCATCAGTGGATATGCCATTCTTTGATACTATGTGTCCTATAATCTTGCCTTGCCTGACCATAAAAACGCACTTTTCTGGGTTCAAGCAGACTTGATATTCTCTACATTTGTCAAAGATTTGTCTGAGTTCAGGAATATGGGTTTGTCTAATGTTGGAATGAGCACAAAGATCATCAACATAGACTTCTAAGTTCTTCCTCAGGAACTCTTTAAATACATGGCACATCAGCCTCTGGAAGGTAGCTGGTGCATTGGTAAGCCCAAATGGCATTACTCTAAAGGCAAAAATGCCCCATTCAGTGGCAAAAGCCGTCTTATGCTGATCTTCTGGAGCTATGGCTACTTGATTGTAGCCCGAAAATCCATCAAGGAAGCTGTACACTTCCTTGCCTGCTACCCTTTCTAAGAGATGCTATGTGATAGGAAGCGGATAATTATCTCGAATTGTGGCTGCATTGACCTTCTTTAAGTTAATGCATACATGTAGCTTTCCATTTTTCTTGGGCACCACTATGATGGGGGATACCCACTCAGTGTGCTCAATTTCATAGATGAATCCAGCTTCAACCAGTCTATCTATCTCCTCTTTGATCTTAACAGCATAATTATCATTATATGTGTATGGCTTTTGCTTAGAAGGCTTGGCATCTGAGGTCATGGGGATAGTGTGTGAGCATATGTCAGGGTCCACGCCTTTCAAATCCTTGTAACTCCAAGCGAATACATCTCTGTATTCTCTTAGCAAGGCTATCAATTCGTGCTCTTCGTCTTCCGTCAGGTCATCGCCTATGTACGTGCATCTCTCTTCTCCTTCTTCCACGGCTATCACTATTTTCTTGGTGGTTTCTTTGTTATCATAGGCCTCCCCCGATTACGCCTCTCATTTAGGCATTCTGATCATGACTCTCCTGTCATCTATCTCATACTTCTTAAAACTTTCCGGGACCTCAAACAAAGATTCTTCCTCTTTTGGTGTGACTTCTCTCTTCTTTCTTTTCTTTCCTTCTTCCTTCGGGGTCACATGTGTGGCTAGCCTTACATCATTTGTAAGCTCTCCATGCCTTTGGGGTTGAAATTCTACTTCATAGAAGTATTCTTCATCTGATGCAAAAGGTGGGTCCATAATGATTGACTCTAGATCGGAGTCACTTGCATCCTCAAATGCATCAGGGCTATGTTCACACTCTTCTAACACTGCCTCTCCCATGATTGGCTCTATGGAGAAGACTGAAATGTCATAGCCATCTTCATCACAGTGAGGTGTCCATTGTTCTTCATTAATGGCTGCATCCATTGTTGCTAGGATTTCTGCCCAGTCGTGGGGTTCAAATTCTTCGTCAGGAAAGACTACATGTGCATAGGCTGGGTCTTGAATTGATCTATGTGTTTCTTTTGCACCTATCTCTTTGGCTTCTTCTCTCTTCTCTTCTTCTACTGCTACTTTGCACATCCATAAGTGGGTGTCTTCATGCATCCATGAGGATCCTGATCCTATGGAATGCACCGTTTCCGTATCATCTTTGGCTCTATGGAGGGGATTCCATTGGATAGGAGGGACATCTCTATGAGAGTAATCTTTGAGATTCACTTTGGTCGTAACACCTAAGTGTTGCAAGTACAAGGAATTGGTTCCCCAATGCTGTACCACTTGCAACTGTCGCATAAAGGGTCGTCCCAAGATCATTTCATAGGCATGATTTTTGCTAAAATCACATATAGCAAATGTATGCTCGAACTCAACACCACATGTGGTGAGAGTTATTCCTTCTAACAGCCCTAAGGGTCGCTCTATGTGACCATCGGCCATTTGCAATTTCATCCTCGTGGGTCTGAGTGCTGGCTTGCCTCAACGCTTCCATAAGGAAGTGGTAGCAATTGCAACTCCTGCGTCTGAGTCTAAAATAGCCTTGGTGGTGTATCCTTGATGGGTGATAGGAAGATATGTGTTTCCCTCTTCGCCCTCACTCATGTCTCCTATCTTGTCCAATGGTATTTCTGGCACTATTCTCTGGGATCCTACCTGCGAACGAGGTTTTGCTATCTCTGGTACTTGTTTGGCTACATGTTTCCATAGCTCTGGCCTTACGTTGAGTAGCTCTTCTAAGGTGAGGTTGCACTGTACTTTAGTGTTTTTCACTACCTCCGTGTTCCTAGGTATGACTGAGTCCTCATTTCGTACCATGACAGTGGGTGCTCTCATACAAGTAGACTTAGCTTCCCATGGGCCTGTGAAGTGGGGTAATTCTTGCAGAGAGTTAGACTCAAAGTCTAATCTTTCCTGAGATTGGGTGCTCTCCTGCTCCTCATAAATGGATGGGATGTCTTGTGGGAATTGGTCGTGTGCATCATCCACAAGTTCAATGGGAGGAGGGACTTCACTCTCTTTAGCCCATTTGTCTTCTTGAATCTCTCGTAGGAATTCTGGTGTGAACCGATTCATAGAAGATGATGTGTCTAGCTCCGTAGAGTTAGGCACATAGGCTTCTTTGGCAGGAAGACCTACTCTTTCACTTGCCTTGTCCTTGTGTTGAGAGGCGGGTTCCTTTTCTGATTGTGCGATTAGCCTCTCTATTCTTTCTAACAGTCCTTCAAAGTGCAGCTGCGTCTTGGCTGAGCTAGATATGTTAAAGAGGCGGCTGGCTTCAAACATGGTTTGAGCCAACTCCACCATCTTAGCACAAATTTTAGTTCGTTCAAGCTCTAATTCTGCTCTAGGGTAGCACTTTCCATGATCAGTTACGTTTGGCCCATCTTGGATTCTGGCCTGATATGCTTTAAGCATCATGTTTAGGTCCTCGGGAGTGGGATCTGCTAGGACTGATCCTACTCTAGGGGGTGGTGGAATTAGGTGAGGTGGGTTGGAAGGTGGCGGGTTGGATGGAGTTGGGAATGGTGGAGGAGGGGTAGTGTGAGAGGGAGTTTGAGATGTGAGTTCGGTTATCCTGGCTCTCGTTTCTCTTAGGCTTTCCTCAAGTTCACTCATTTTCTTTGCCCATTGTCGTTTCATTCTTTCACGACTATCTCTCCAAGCTCTAGTCCTCTTCTTTGTCAGGCTCTCCGTTTCACTAACATCTGGGCTCTTTTCCTAGCCTATGCTTTGGTTCTGTTGCAAGGCTTGGGCTCTAGTGATCACTTGCACTGGTGTAGTGGAAGTCACACTTCCTGTGGAGTCTACCACTAACCCTATGACATTGATAGGAGTGATTTTTGGCATATTATTAGGATTCTTTGGGCAGTCTCGTAAAAGGTGCTCCTTTCCACACTCCTGGCAATAGCCTTGGATCGTCACTGACTGGGGTTGTGCAGGTGGAGGCAAGGGACAATCACGAATGAGATGATCTCCCTGACATCTATAACATGGTCCTCTAGGAAATGGGGGTCTTACTTGCCTAGGTTGAGGTCTAGGGTTGGGGTTCGCGTACATGACATTCGCATACTCTGTCTCCCAAATAGGTTCACTCGGTTCCTCACTATAGTAGGACTCACCATGTTCAGGAGACTGCATGTAGTAAGCCTGGGGACTATCAACATGCGTAGAATCAAAGCTATGGTCACTGGGATCACTTTCTGAAATTAATGGTGTTACTGGGTGTTGAAGGAGAATCAAGTAAAAAGAAGAAAAGAAGAAGACAACGAAAGAAGCAGCTTCACTAAAAAGCAATATCTGAAGATATATCTCTGCAAGAAGCCCCGCAGGGGCGCAACACCCATCTCTGCACAGAGCCCCGCAGGGGCGCACACACCAAGGAAAAGCAAACAACCTCAAAGCAATACAACAGGGTCAGATGTGTGCAACCAGGACAAATCAGAGGACCAAAAGTTAGAAAGGGGTAGAGGCTGAAAAGTTTAAGAGGGTGACTAAGAACAGCACATTCCTAGTCACTGGTGGCGTGCATGGCAACCCAAGTCAACAGGCAAGACAAATGCAACAGGCTCTCGAGTAGTAGAGCTTGAATCAAGAAGGCCATCAAATCTGCATGTCTGTTTAACTACAGACAAAACTGACCAAGGGATGCGTGCGAAGAAAAGAAGTAATCAGCCGACGAAAAGCTACAGCCTGTCAAGGGATGACAGAGACGAAGAGGGGGAGAGTGTTGCAGAGCTAAAGGAAGTACAAAGCAGAGAAAAAGACGGGCCCCAAAATTTTCCGATTTGGACATCATATTCTTGTATCATACTCATTCTTGTAATATATTTCCCGTTGTAAATGCACTAGAGGAGTCCTCTAGAGTGCATCCCCACAGAAGATTAGAGATTTACCCATGTAAAATAGTAGGAAATTAGTCTCTTAGTGAATAAAGTGCCGGTCTCTTGTGTGAAAGGACCATTTTTAGGGCACTAGTATATAAATCAAATGTGGCTCTTTGTAAAGAACTTTTTGCCATTGTGAGAATAGAGAGCACAGAATTTCGAATTTGTGTCTTCTTCACTCTGTATCTTCTTCTTCGCGAGCTTGTATGCATGTGTAATGCTTGGAAAGAGTGCTTGTGAGTGTTGTCTATCCATGAAAGTGTTTATTTGCTGTAGGTAAGGTGTGTGCGAAGTGTAGGAAGTGCTGAAGTGTAGGAAGGTATTTCCTACGACTCAGTATTTCGCTCATAACTTGAAGTAGGAGCGTCGGAATTGAGTGAAACCACTTCCATTGGATGCGTCTTCTTGAGAGCTTTGAAAGGCATATGCTATTCGCTATATTTGGAGTTCGGAGCTGGGAGAAAAGTCCAAAATACTGACGTCTGCTGCACCAAGTATCGTTTCACCTGGACCAACAGTTGAAATTTGTTTGGATAAGTCTTTGCCTCATTTACATTCTTTGAGTAGTTCATTTGCATTGATCATTACATGATTGCATGTCCTCATACACTCGGCTAGGTTTGTATACTCTTTGGATTGATAATTAAAAGCGTGTATCCCCACTATATGCACTTGTGAGGGGATTGAGGTGTAGTCTCTTTCTCCGCAAGTCCCTAAGTTGGTACTTAGGTCAACACACTTTTTGGCGCCGTTGCCGGGGAGTGACGAATCAAACCAAGGCATTCGTGTGATGGTAAGTAGCTTTTTGCATTGAAGTAAGTGGAGGAGTGGAAATCTTCTCTTCTTTGGTAAGTCATTTTCAGCCGCACTTGCTACTTCTCATTCTTGGAGTGTGTGTAGTGAGTTGTTAGTTTAGGGAAGTGAGTAGTAGGAGGAGACTAGGAAGAGTGAGGGAGTAGATTAGAGTAGCTGTCACTTCTTGTCTTGTTGTTTCATTTTCAGTAGATAGGAAAAAAACCAAGTATAAAAGCCAAAAAGAGTCATTTTGAAAATCACTTGTTTTTGAGCAAGTATCGTGAGAGAGCTATCGAGTATCGCGAGCTGCCGAGTATCGTGTGTCGTGTCTGAGCTTGTGGAGCGGCTTTAAGCAAGAAAAGGTGCTAGAAGAGTGAGAAAGAGCATCAAAGGTGAGCCACTCAGTAGCTAGATCTTTTTGATCACTCTAATAATTCAATATCAGTGTCAAACGATCTGCGTCAGGTATCGTCTGAGATCTACAGGGGGTAAAAGGAGTGCTTTGCTTGATACAGAGAGTGAGGAGAGGGGAGAGGAACTAGGAGATCAAGGGCATCAAACAAAACTCAAAAAACATTTCTCAAAATTTGTCTAAGGGTCAAGTATCGTTTTGCTCCCGCGGTCGAGTATCGCGATACTTAGCAAGTATCGTTTGCTCCTGTGGTTGAGTATCGCGATATTTCCCTCCGATCGTGTATCGTTTCATACCGATCGTGATACTTGAGAAGTATCGTTTTGATCAAAGATTGCGATACCTCCTAGAGATGGGGTATCGTTTGGTCTTCAGAGATCGCGATACTTGATCAGTATCGTGTATCGTTTCTATTGAAGATCGTGTATCGCGTGTGCCAAGTATCGTTGTCCGAAGTATTGTGATAGTGAAGTATCGTGAGCGGTCGCGTATCGTTTGGGTTAAGTATCATGTATCGCTTCTCAGAGATCGCGATACTTACCAAATATCGTGCATCGTCAATCGTTTCAATCCAAATATCGAGTATCGTTTTGCCAGCGATCGTCTGCGAGCGATCGTTTTGTGAGGTATCGTTTGGAGAAAGATCGTGTATCGTTTGGCTTAAGTATCATGTATCGCTTCTCAGAGATCGCGATACTTACCAAATATCGTGTATCGTCGATCGTTCCAATTCAGAGATCGTGTATCACCTGCTGTAAGTATCGTGTATCGTCTGTGTTCAAGTATCGAATATCGCCGGGATTGAAATATCGTGTATCGTTCTGACCCAAGTATCGGGTATCGTTTCAGCCCAGAGATCGTGTATCGTGGAATTTGGAGGTTAAGTATCGTGACTTGAAAAGTTATTTTTAGTCAAATTTTTAACCAACATTCTTCCTAGAAACTCTGACCTGTAGTGAAGAATCCCAGAGGCTAAAAGTTAGCAAAGACTGATCAGAGTTTAGAAGTGGATGAACCTGAGATCCGGAAGAACTCTAGGAAGCCGAAGAAGTGTAATCTCTTCTGTAGGTAGTGTAGCAGAGCCAAGTAACCGTTCACATTATTCTGAGACCTCCAGTGAGTCAGAGGAAGAAATTCCCATGGCTTCAGAGGATATGCAGAACACTGTACCCATGATTGGCATGATGTCAATTATTGAGGGAGAGTACAGAATCTCCTTGGAGTATGTGAACACCAACCAAAATGAGATGCCTATTTATTTGGATGGTCTAAACAGATCAGTGGCCAGGTTAAAGAAGGCATCAGAGGCTTACATAGTGCCTAGACCAGCAGTCAAATACGTAGGAGGACTTTACATGGACAAAAGAGATATCCAATATGTTGTCACAGAACACCCAGAAAACATTAATGAAATTGGTGAAGAAAATAATGCTTCAAACTTAAATGGAGGGGGGAATGAAGAGCAAGTAACCACGCCTAGAGGAAGATCTACGGTTGCAAGGATATGGAGAGGAGATCTGATTCCCCAAGATGACACCTTAATGGATGTATATTTGATCAATGGGATGGAGCATCTCCTTAGAGCACATTCCTCAATTCGGGAAGCTGCTCCCAATCCAGTCACCATCTATGAGTTGCAGGATCCTGATTTTTCCACCATTATCACATATCTGGATAAAAATCAGAGAAGATATTGGCCCATAACAGAAGCGGAAAGAGCTGAGTTGAAATATCAGAATATCCCAGTGTTCCCCCCTAGGGACCAAGCCACTACTTCAAGAAACCCACTTGGAACGTCCCATAATGATTCATATCAACAGTCGGGCCAAACACAACAAACACAACAAACACAACAAACACAACCAACTCAAATCCCCGTCAGACCTCCTGTACAATTTGCAATGCCTGCAAACAACCCTAATTACCGACCTCAACCAACTATGGACCCAAGACATGGAATTCATGTTCCAGTCAGACCGCCGGTAGTAAGAGGACCAGGCATACCAATAGGAAGACCAATTTTCCCAGTGATGCCTAGACCACCCGAAGCAGGAAGACGACTAAGGCCAATCCAAGTTGCCAAATGCATGAGAAATCACTATGATGGCTCTAGTGAACCTTACAATCATATAGCTGAATTTAAACAAGTAATCAGAGCCGAACAGGTAGACGACTTTTTGATTCAATATGAGTCCTTTGGCCTTACCTTGTCAGACACGGTGTTAGCATGGTTTCAGCCATTGGACCCTAATACCTTCCAGAACATGGAGCAAGTATACCAAGAAATGATTGAGGAATTTACTAAATCAGGAATTAAAAACAATTCTTCATCATTAATCCATAGCTTCAAGCAAGTCCCTACCGAGTCAGTGAGATTGCCTGCCAGAAGATTCAAGCAATATGTAGACAGATGCCCAGTGGAAGAGAGACCGACACAAAATAAAATGGTGTCATTATTTTTGGAAGGATTATTGAATGGATCCTTGAGATCATTGGTGTATGTAAAAAGGGTTCAGACCTTGCAAGAATGCATGAAGGAATGCATAGATTTAGAAGATAACCTAGCAGAGGATCTGAAAATACCTCAAGGAAGTTTGAAAAGTGAAGATTCGGCCAGCAACTCATCAATTCCTAAAAATAATGTAGAGGAAATAGCCGAATTGTTAGCGAAAAAGTTGAACGTTCAAGGACAGAGGAACTACCCCAATAACCCTATAAGAGTGCCGATGCTCAGAAGATGTATGCAGTGCGGAGGTGATCATCCTTCTCACTTGTGTACTAGGGGAGTAGTTCCACCACCTGCTTATGCTTATAATAGACCTACTGTCCCAGGACCTCTACAATATTGCAGTGTGGAACAAAAATACACAAATCATAGCACAGAAAATTGTCCCTACAATAGGCAAGCGAGACAAGCACAGCCATACATGAGACCCTATGGATACCCTCAAAGAGATCAGGGAGGTGAAGCATTTAGGTATCCCTCTTATCAGCCGCAGGCACCAGCACCACGACCATATGCATATCAGGGTTACACCCAACCACAACCAGTACTAGGACAACAACCGCCCCATCCTCAGAATGTTGTCCCAGTCAAGATTGCCCAACCTGAAGAAAACCTAGAGAGAGCTATAGTCCCAGCCGCTCCTTTGACTGGTAATGAATCATATGACTTGTTTTATGACCCTAGTCAAGGAACATACCCTAATTATGAAAGCTCAATGATGGAATATGGACAATTCTATGAACCATATGCCTATGGCATGGAAGCATCAGATAGTTCATACGGATATGAGCAGGACTATGTGTCATTAATGTACACAGCTCCTAGAGCAATCCTACCACCCCGACCCATGAACAGACCGCCTGTACCCAGAGGACCATGTTATAGATGTGGAGGTGATCACTATATCAGAGAATGCACATTGCCAAACCCACCACCACCACAACGAGTCTGGGAAGGCTACTGTAGTGATTGTGGTAAGGAACATCTTTTCAGAGACTGCCCCAAGAATCCCAACAAGGTCACATCTAACGTGCAAATCAACGTAATAGAAGTAATTGAATCATCAGGGAGTGATAAAGAGTACACAGTACCATTGAAAGCAATAACGAGAGCCAAAGCCAGAGAGACCTCAGATAAAACAGAGGAGAACAACCAAAGTGACAAGGAGAGGGACACACCCATCCCTCAGAGAGTTGAAGACTCAGAAGAGCCGGAGAAAAGTATTGCGAGTAAAAGGTCCCAGAGATGGAAGCACCGAAGAGATAGGATAAAAGAAAAGAAATTACTGCAGAAAAAGGAAAGTGAGAAGAACGAACAGAATCCAAAAGAGGAACAGAAAAAGGAAGAAGGAAACAAAAATGAACAGTACAAAAAAGAAGAGGTAGGATCAGTGTTAGCAGATCCTATGCCTAAAGAATTAGCCATGTGGATTCAGGCATACAAGGCACGAGTAAGAGCAGGACCTACCATAGAGCAACACGAGAGAGAATATCCAAGAGGCGACTTAGAAAAAGAAAGACTAGAAATCTGCAAGAAATTGATAGAAGTTGCACAACAAACCTTAGAAAAACCTGCATTGCCTTTACCTAACACCCAAATTTCTGAAGGAGAATTCCAAGAGTGTGTAAACACTCATGAAAAGCCTGAAGTAAATAGAACACAGAATGACGAACGTGGTATTGAGAGAAGGGAAGGATCCATAGTTCCCGAAGTAGAAGGAGAATGGACTAAGGATCTATGGGCACGAGTTCAAGAGGACAAATGGAAGAAAGTGGAAGGAATTGAACCACCCTTTGAAGAACTAGAAGCAGAAAACGAAATAGAGGGTTCAATACCTGAACTAAATTCAGAAGAAATTTTTCCGATGGATGCAAGTGACCAAGGAGAGGAAGATGCAAAGGAACTACCCAACTACACAGGGGAGTACGAACACAATTCAGAATTGTATCGCATTCCCTCAATGAGGAAACGAGAAACGAACCCATCAGTCCAAACATTTGAGATCATACAACGCCTTAGAGAGGTAAAAATCCCATGTATCCTAACATTCGAAGAACTGTTGAAGGTAAAACCACATTTGAAGGAAAAATTAATCAATCAATGGGAAGTCAAGGAGGAAAATAAAGAGATAGCAGATGAAGTAAGCACAGTGAGAATTCCAGTGGATAAGGTAGGAGACTTTAGTGAGGGAGATGAAGGAAATACCTGCCTTCCAATTACTTATAGGGGTTACACTACCAAAGCCATACTAGATTCAGGAGCTGGTGTTGGTATTGCTACCAAAGAAATTTGGGAGAAATGGGGAAAACCAGCATTAAGACCAACACGCATGAAAATACAAATGGCAGATGGTCATACGGAAAGACCCTTAGGATTGTTGGAGCGAGTAGTCTTCACTACGTGTGGAGTAGAATTCGAACACACTTTAGCAATATGTCACTTCGAAAGGCCAAGCAATTATGAAATGATTCTGGGAAGGCCTTTCATGAGACAGTTAAAGGTCGTACAAGATTGGGGAAAAGATGCAGTATACCTACAACACGCAGGAACCACCACTAGAATAAACCTACATATGTACACTTATCAAGATGTTCCACCTCTACAATGGAATCGAATTCATAAGGAGGAAGACGATCAATCGGTTCATAGTGCAGGTTCTAGTGATCAATCCTGGATGAACGAGGACACTCATCTGTGGATATGCCAAGCTGCAAAGAAGGAAGAGGAGAGAAGGAAAAGTTGGCAGCAGAAACAAGGAATAGCGAGGTCTGTACAAGATCCAGCTTATATGCCACAAGTAGTTCCGGATGAAGAATTTGAACCACACGGTTGGATGGAAATTTTAGCTACCCTCGATGTCTGTGTAAACGAAGAAGTAGTGACCATGAACGAATGTATCGATGAGGAGGGTTATGATGTTAGCCTGTATATGGTAGTCCTTCAGGAGGCTGAAGAAGGAGAAGTGATCGAGAAAGACTGGAAGGAGGACTACGAGAGCATTGAAATGGAGCCCGAACCCATGGATCTAGGGAGTAGTAACACCAACATAAATATCACCGCCAATGAAAAACACCAGGAACTCACACAGAAAGGGGAATTAGAATTTGGAAGAGAATCAGAAGATGAAGAAAATAAACCCCAAGACCAATTTGAGGTACCAGCCCACTTTAAAAAATATGAAGTGGAGGAGAGAAGAATCGCTATTCAAATGCCGAAAAGATAAGCACAGCCTGGAATAGCATATGATAATAAGGAACAAACCAAGAAGATAGTTGTAACTGTAGAAGGAGGAGAGGAACGATGCACCTTCATAGGATAGGATGTCTCATTAGAAGAAGAACAAGAGTTAATTCGTCTCATAAGAGAATATCGGGATGTCTTTGCTTGGACCTATAAGGACTTGAAAGGAGTAGATCCATCTATATGTGCGCATAGAATTCCCATGACATCCGAAGCCAAACCTTCTAAACAAAGACCATATACTTATAATGATGTGTATTCAGCCAAAATAAAGGAAGAAATAGACAAGTTACTAGATGTTGGATTCATCTACGAGATTGAGCACACGGAATGGGTGTCACCTTTGGTGGTAGTACCGAAAAAGAATGGAAAGTTAAGAGTGTGCATCAATTTGAAGAAAGTAAATGCCGCGACCATAAGGGATAGTTATCCTTTACCAATCACGGATCATCTCTTGGAAAGGGTAGCAGGAAAGGAAGTCTATAGCTTTCTGGATGGCTTTTCAGGGTATAATCAGGTAGCCATTGCTCCTGAGGACCAACATAAAACAGCGTTCGCAACTGAATGGGGAGTATACGCCTTTAGAGTCATGCCTTTTGGTTTAACGAATGCTCCAGCTACCTTCCAAAGATTGATGTGTCATGTGTTCAAGGAATTTCTGAGAAAAAGTATGGAGGTATACGTGGATGATCTTTGTACTTATTCAGATATACGATCAGAGCATATCCCTGAACTAGAAAGGATCTTTGCTAAATGTCGACAATATCGAGTATGCCTTAACCCAGAAAAATGTGTCTTCATGGTTCGACAAGGAAAAATCTTAGGACATATTGTCTCTAAGAATGGGATTTCAACAGATGAAGACAAAATCAAAGTAATTCTGGATTTACCAAGACTTAGGACGGCTAAGGAAGTTCAAGCATTTATGGGACATTGTGGATACTATCGAAGATTCATACATATGTACGCCATAATTGCTAGACCTCTTTATGCATTATTAACTCTATTTAATTGGACCGAAGAATGTGAAAAAGCTTTTAACGAGTTAAAGAATCGATTGAGTTCAGCACCAATCCTTCGAGTCCCTAACTGGAATAAACCGTTTCACATTCATGTGGATGCTTCCAAGTTTGCCATTGGTTGCATCTTAGCTCAACCTGCTGACACAGGAAAATTAGACCACCCTATAGCCTATGCTAGTAGACAGTTAAATCAAGCAGAACGCAATTATACCACCACGGAGAGAGAAGGCCTAGGGATGGTATACGTAGTCAAAAAGTTCAGACATTACCTGCTGGTAAACAAATTCAAATTCTTCATTGATCATCAAGCCCTATTGTACCTAGTCAACAAGCCTTGTAATACAGGACAACTAGTATGATGGTTTTTATTGCTAATGGAATTTGATTTTGAGGTAATAGTCAAGAAAGGAAATACCCACATAAGAGCAGACCACTTATCAAGAATGACCCATGGAGAACCACCCATAGGAGTACCAGATGATCTGCCAGATACTTACCTTTTTAACCTGGAAGTATGTCCTCAATGGGCAGAAAAGTTGATCCCCATACTTACACATGGACCTAAAGATGGGATCACACCAAACCAAACCCAAGACCTCTGGAGGACTAAAAACCTCCACATCATTGCGGGAAGTTTGTATCACCAGGATTCCAGTGGATTATTAATGAGATGCGTGGAAGAAGAGGAACAAGAAATGTGGCTTTGAAAAGCACACATAAACCAATGGAAAACTCATTTGAATGCAAATGGAACGTGGCAAACCCTCAAGAGATTTGGCATATATTGGCCAACCATGCAAAGAGATGCACATAACTATGTATCAACCTGTCAGACCTGTCAAGAACAAATCCCAGATGAGAACTCTACCTTAAGCTATTCTACCATAGCACCAAGATGGAGCATGCCTCTGGTAAAGTTCTTGAAAACTCAAGAATACCCAGACGGAGCTACTTCAGCGAGGAAACGTGCACTTGAAGAACAAAGTAAGGATTATGCCATTCTAGGAAAACAACTCTTTAAACGAGGGAAAAATAACCAATTACGAATGTGCATTCACGAAAATGAATATCTTTCTGTTTTAGAGATGGCTCATACAGGAGCTGCAGGAGGACACTTCTCTGCAGATAAAACAGTAAAAATGATTCTCTTTGCTGGAATGTGGTGGCCAACTCTACACCAAGATGCCATAACATATGTGCAACGGTGTGATACTTGTCAACGAACGAAATATCCAATTAGAAGAGATGAGATGCCACTTAGACCCATGATGAGTGCTAGAGCTTTCACAAAATGGGGAATAGACTTCATAGGACCTATTAGCCCACCAGCAAAAGGATCCCATGCTGAATATATAATTGTAGCCACAGATTACCTGACCAAATGGGTTGAAGCAAAAGCAACCAAGAAAAATGATGCAAGAACCACGGCCAAGTTTCTCTTTGAGAACGTTTTCACTAGATTTGGACTACCTATAGAAATTGTGAGTGATAGAGGTATGCATTTTGTTAATGAAGTTATAGAAGCTTTATTGAATGAATTCTTGGTAATTCATAAGAAATCAGCCCCTTATCACCCACAAGCCAATGGACAAGCCGAAAGTTCGAATAAAATCTTGTGTACAGTTCTCACCAAAATCGTTAACAATGGTAGATCAGATTGGGATAAGCAGTTACATCATGCTTTATGGGCATTTCAAGTAGCCTATAAAACCGCCATAGGCACTACTCCTTTTAACTTAGTGTACGGACAAAATGCTATTTTTCCAATTGATTTCTTAATTCCCACTCTGAGAGTAGCAACTACTTACGAGTGGACAGGGCATGAACTATCAGCTCAATTGGATCAAATAGAAAAACTTCACAAAACTAGGTTACAAGTAGTAGCAGGCATTTATGCTGCTAAAAGACGACAGAAAGCCTACTTTGATGCGCACATTAAGGATAAAAATTTGAAGGAAGGAGATTTAGTTTTGGTATACACCTTGAAACAACACGCTAAGAAGTTGCAAAAGAGAGGATATGGTCCATTAATCATTAATCGCATATCTACAAGTGGAGCCATTAGCTTAGCAACCTTAGATGGAGACGTGTTGCCAAACTACATCAGTGGGTGTAGAGTGAAAAAATATCTAGAACCATTAACCGAAGAAACAATGTCTCGATTAATCAAGGGTAAGAATAGACGCATAGAGGAGGAAAGGATACGAGAAGAAGCGAGACAGGAAGCATTGGAGAGAATAAAGAAGCAGAAAGAGTGGATGAGAGAGCGAGATGAGAGATATCGACTAGGAGAAGAACTCATCCCAATGGCTAATTTTAGAGGCACTCAAAACCTAGGATCGCAGAGAACACAACCATATTTAAATTTGGGAGCAGGAAAAACGGAGTACCATTTGGTGGATGCTCTCATTGACACAGGAGCTGCATCAAGCTTTCTTTGATCCAAAAACTCAAGGAGGCAGTACGCCCATCGATGGCCCAATTGATAGGAATAGGAGGAACGATTACTCAATGCATAGGTGAGATCACCTTACCGTTGCATCTTGGCAACAACACTATGGAACAAAAGCTATTACTGTTTCATGATCAAGATTTACTTGAGGAGGTAGTGTTAGGTCAAGACTGGATTTACGAATATGAGGTGACCATTCAATTGGCGTTAGGATATATCTCAGCCAGGATAGGACATCGTGAAGTATTCAGTCTGCTAGACGAACGACCAATCAAATCTGTGAGCATGGAGCAAGCAGTTCATTCTAATGAACAAAGTCCTGAATGTATGATCACTAGCACTATAGAAACACCTTCATCGAGTGCTATATGTGCAGACACATTGAATTCTGCTTGCACACCATATTCTAGCCTAGCGAGTCATGAGAGTGTCAATCTATCTGAAACCCACCTTACCGAAGCACCATGCATAAGAGAGACTAGTCCTCTGAGTAATTCAAAATCTGTACCCATTAAAATATACCCTATTCCATACTCTAATCAAGCGTGGATAAAGAAAGATGAAGTGGAGGAATATCTTCGACGACAGAAGCACAACCGACATCAGAACAAACAATCAAAGGAGAAACCAACTCAGTCTGAGTCATCGACGAATTGCTACAATATGGATCCCAAAGAAAGTAGTAGCCGCTCAACAGGATCGTTCGCAAATCTGGATTCCTAAGTCATGCGCTACAAAGAAACCAAACCGAAATGATGATCCTCAGCACAAGAAGAACCAATATGGTCCACAGGCAAAACAGCCACAGAAAAAGAGTTACTGGAGAAAGAAGGAGTCTGTAAGGGCAACCCGAGCCATTCCGAGACTTACAAATCAGATCAAACAGACCTACAACAAGAAGAAAAGAGCCACATTCATCGGAAGTGGGCAACATACAACGAAGCCCAGCACAATGAAGCAGATTTGGATACCTAAAGACAAAATAAACAGCATGCATCAACCAACTACTTCCAATTGCACACATATGGAATTGTCAATACCCAAAGTATGCATGATAGGGCCACATTACAAGGCCAAGCATTCGGCACATCCTTCTTCTATTTCAAGATAGTCAAGCACATTTTCCTCTTGGGAAATAGGAGAGCACTTGTACATTAAGAAAATACTCCAAAAAAATTTAATAACCGCTTCGGCTATAACCTAACTTTTCTGTTTTCCTTTTCAGATGAAAATATAAAAATACATAAAAATGTGAAAAATCCAGGTATTACCTTTCTCACACCCACGGGAAAGGGACGACACCGTTCACTCGGAGCAATATCGAGCTTATGACAAACAAATAAAGGAGGATTTATGATAAGATATGGCAACTAATTCGTACTCTATATTAAGTGCAGATGGCGTCTACTGATTCAGAATCTACGCAGCAAGAAGAGGTGCAGCTTCTTCCATTGGAATCAGTAACAAAAGCAAGAGGTCACTGGTTTCGGGATGATCAACCAGTGGCAGAGCTCATCTTCATGGCAACTATCAAGATAATGGATACAGATCATTATTTTCCTATCATGTCACAGGACTTCAAAACGATCATACAAGGGTTACCTCATATTGAGGATGTATGGACACAAGCCGGCATAGAGGCATTTCTCAAACTGCCTATCTATGTTCCAGACTTTCAAAGATGTGCACAAGTCATGAATACCATGCAACCGGTTGCAACAAAAATATTAGTCCCAGAAGCACGAGTATTGGATAAAGTCGGAGTTTGGAAGACAATCCAATTCACACATGAGTTAATCAATAAAGCTTTTGGATGGAATCAAGCAGGTATTACTAGTTTCAAAGACGAGTGCCATGATCCCAAGAAGAGATCATTTTTGGATATAAACAGAATTGACATTGAGGATGCTGTCCGTCTCGTGCATCAATACTTTTGTTTCCCAAGCATGCACAGATACACGGCTCCACAAAAAATTGTAGTCCAACTATTATCGCATGCCATGCGACAAATAGGAAACAGAATCAATTTAACAGGGTACGTCCAAGAAAGATTATTTGAAGCTTAGAAGAAATGGGGACAGAAGAAATTTTTGAATGGCAGTTCGGCTCTCACATTACTGATATATGAAGCTTTAGAAATGAAGAATTGCTTACGGGAGATGCCGAACTCAGAAGGGCTAGCAAAATACGTAAAATCTGCTACGGTCCCTAAGAAGAAGAAAGCAGTGGTTATGGTTGAAGAAGCTGGAACCAGCACACAAAAACCCATGAGGGGTACAAAGCGCCTACGGGAGGAGGAAGCCCAAGCTACACCACAATCAAAGAGAACTCATCTCTTACCGAAGATCATGACGGCTCAAATGCCGATTACAAAGAGAGATCTGTCCGCTGCCCTCGAAGAAACACATCAGTACATGCAAGGGCAGGTGAACTTAAATATTCAAGGTCATCATTATAGACAGGCAAGTCAAGAGAAACAAAAACGAAGTCCAGAGGAGACACCAAAACAAACTGGAAGGTACAAAGAACTAGGGATCGATGATTCCAGTACCAATACGGATTCCAGCCCTGAAAAAGATACCTTGGATACTGATATACGGACAGAACCTCAAGAAGACGACTGGAATGAGGTCGATCAAGTAGAAGTGACGCCGAGAAATCAGGAAGAAAAGGAAAAGAGAGTAGAAGAATCTATGGAACAGGCGCATGTCATTCAATTGAATGACACTACAAAGATCAGCATCAAGGAAGATACAACCAGCGTTACACAGGTAAAAACACCTATCAAAGAGGAAGTACAAACTCCAGGAAACGTGGATTCGGAAGAGCTCCATACTAAAGAACCGATTGTAATTGAGGTACCGGAAGACACACCTCAAGGAAACAAAGACAACATGGGGGCTGAGCCAAGGATCCAACTTCAGATTAGGCAGCCGCATGACACTACATTACATATTGCACAGGGAAAAGATATCAATACCGGAGAAGAACCAAGCATTCCAAAAACATGGCTGAATGTGGATGTCACTCAGTTGAAGCCGGTAGTCAAGCAAATGATTCAAACAGCTATGGATACCCAACAACAGATGATGGAAATAGATGCAGATTATGATAGGGCCATGCAAGAAAAAAGTCAATTCCAGATAATGAGCGAACAACTGTCATCCCAACTCATTCAAGCACAAAAGGAGATAACGGACAGGAACACGGAGTTGATCAAAATCAAAACGAAATGTGATATATTAGTGACTCAGCATCACCAACTCCAAACACAGCTCGCAAATTTACAGGGATCATATGATGCAAGCGAGGCGGACAAAGAAAGAATGAGAGCTAGAAGTACGTTGCTCGAGACACAGCTAAAAGTATATCTGGAAGAAAACGACACTTTGAGAAACAGGAATAAAGAATTAATGAAATCATTATTATACGATCAACCGATCGAGCAACAGGACTTCTCAGAAACGAACGAAAAAGAATTAAGAGATCAGATCGCACAATATGCAGATTCGTTAAGACAAGAGCGCACATTAAGAGACGAGTCGGAACAGAAGTACAGTCAAGAGATAACAGAATTAAAAAAGCAGTTAAATACAGCACAGGGAAAACTCGTAACAAGCTACAGTGAAAACATGGATAATGTGGCTGAAATCGGAAATGAGTTACTTGCAGCAAAAGAAGCACTCAGGGCAGCCATGCAAGAAGTCAAAGATAAAGATGAATGCATAGAACAGTTGAAGACTCAAATAAAAGAGAAAGCACTGATCGGGACACCAGTAGTGCCAGCTAAGGAAAATCCTACTAACGAGGTAGAGGTAAGCCCTCTATCTCACCCGATCTATAATTCTCCAATACGTGAGCAGATGGCGGATATACATGATGATCATCCTATGCCATATACTGCAGAAATAAGTCAGAAGGAACGGGCACTAGTGGTGTCCCGATTGACAGAAAATTTTGAAAATGAAGTGGTCAAAGTCATGAAAGAGGCCAAGATCAAAGGTAAAGACCTGGACAAAATTATGAAGCCATTCAATATTCCATACGGACTCTTGAAAGAGAAGACAAGACGTTATATAATGAAGATTACACAGAAGAGTCCAGATGAGCAGCTGAACTTCAAACATGACACATTCGAATATACGCAAACAGAGTTTGAAGTTGCGCAACCAGTGTGGCGACGAAAATTTTTGGAGAAACATCCCACACTACGAGTGCATTGGCAAGCAGCGCCATATGCATTCCAGGTAAACCCTTCATTTTGTCCACTACCACGCAGAAGGGATACCAGGGAATTTTTGGATTTGCAAAGAAGCGGCACTATAAATAAACAGTGGCTAAATTATCCTATGCTTCCGAGCCCGCCACATAATTACTTGCCAACGGAGGATTATATGGTCAAAACCATAGAATTTTGGCTACAGAATTACGCGACAGTACCTGATCTAACTGTAAAAATGACCAACAAAATACTTAGCATGATCCTCACAGTCTTGAAGGTATTCAAGCATGCGGCATACACATTTTTGAACTTCATAGGCATTAATCAGGGCACGGAGATCCTCATTTTTTATCTATCAGTTATGCCTAGCAGACCAATAATAATGGCATTGGGATTCATCACTCCTTATGAGCTTGGAATGGACATAAACCTATGTTTATTCATATGTGCATATTTGGTTGTTTGGCATATGCACTTGTGCCATCACAACAAGGTCACAAACTTGATGACAAGGTAAAGAAATGTATATTTATTGGTTATAATGCTGAAAGTAAGGGATATTGTTTGTACCATCCATTGACAAACACAATTACCATGAGTCGAGATGTGGTATTTCTTGAAAGTACAATTTTCCCTCTACTTGAATGCAAAAGTTAGCTAACAATTAGCTCACAAGATGTGTTTGATACAGCCATGCCTTTGTTCCAAAGTGGTGCACTTGATCATGACCTTATAGATCATCCAAGCGGGCTTCAAAGGGCTAAAAAATTCCAATAAAATGGACCTGAAAATGCAGTCAATTCTGAGCCAAACATGGTTGGAACTGCTTGAAATTTTCATCCACATATGGGTAAACATTTGTGACAAAATATGGTTGCAAATGAGCATGAAATTCATCTCATGCATGATATACATGTTGATGATGTATTACATAATGAATGCATTTCTATCAATAGTGCACAAACTATGCCAAAGTGGCTGAAACAAACTTTTTTAGATAGCAAATCGAGTGCACCTTTACTTGGTAGAACAAGATCAAGCCCTCGCCATGCATCAAGTAATTTTTTGGATTATTCTCTTATTACAACAACATGTAATGATGCCCATGGGTTTGCTGCCATCTACTATAGAAGCTTAATTCTAAGGTTTGTGATTTCATGGGGGATTAGAGTTTTTAGACCATGCATAATCTCCAAACATCTTCAACTCATTCTTTCCTAGCTAGCCAACCCAAGATGCCTCACTTTTAGAAGCAAGAGAGGAGATAAGAGCTTGCACATTAGGCCATCCTTGGAAGACATCAAAAGAAGAGGACTTGATTCATCTATTACATGTTCCATGATGAAGGAGCATGGATGAAAAATTTATAGAATGAAGATGTTCAATGGCTCTTCTCAATGGAAAAGGATGGACATAGCTTTGTATCAAAGCTAAGATTTTTTTTTTAAGTTATGTTTTTAGTGATTGTTGGCTCTATCCTTCATTATCTTTGCATAAATTCACAAGTGAAGCATATGATAATACTTTTGGTGTGGATAGAGTCTAAAATTATATGCAAAGATAAGGTATTTTATGCTTTGAGAAGGCAAACATACGTGCTTTGAAAGCACCTTAAGCACTTGCATGTATTATTGAAAGGAAGAGAAAGAATGTATGTGGATTCCCTTCTGGAAAAGGATGGTTTTAATGAACAAAATTCAAATTTAAGACTTTCCTTTGTGTGCATCTCAAGTGTACTCTTCATTGGAAACACTTTAAATTCACAAACTCATTTGCATTAGCATGATGATGCATTGAAGGGGAGATTTGAAGATGCATGTGATGATCCACAATGGATGGGTGCTATGCAATCAGAGATGAATTTCATACATAGGAATGGTACTTGGGAGTTATGTGAATTTCCAAAAAGGAAAAATTATCATTGGTACAAAGTGGGTTTACAAGATTAAGAGAAAGTCAGATGGTTGCATTGATTGCTACAAACCTAGATTGGTTGCCAATGGATATGTGCAACAATATGGCATTGACTATGAGGAAAATTTTGCACCTACTTTGGGCATCACTACCATGCGTACCATGGTTGCATTGGCCACCCAAAAAGGTTGGAAACTACATCAGCTAGACAGAAAAACAACTTTCTTGAATCGTGATTTGCAAGAAGAGGTTTATGTGAAACAACCTCCTCAATTTTCCATGAACGGGAAAGAGCATATGGTTTGTCGCTTGCATAAAGTCTTGTATGGTCTTTAGCAAGCTCCACGTGTATGATATGAAAAAACCATAAGCACTTGATCGCTCTTGGCTTCACATATAGCCCAATTAAATTGGCACTCTATGTATGCAAAGATGGAGTTGATCTTACAATGCTTGCTCTTTATGTTGACAACATACTTTTGACTGGGCCATGTGATGCAAAACTTGACATCTTTATGGATGATTTGCAACATACTTTTCACACCAGTGGAGACAAGATTTAGGTTCTCAATTGAGGATTCCAATGATGCATTCGACACTTCTCTTTATCACCAAGATGTGGGATGTCTTATATATGCACACAAGGTTGGATATATGGTATGAAACTTCCTAGTTGACTTGATTCATGCATAGCCCTGGCACTAAGCATTTGAAAGTGGTGAAACATGTGTTTACTCAAAAGCACTTTGAGTTTAGGCCTCTTTTATGGTAGAGATATTCAGCCATGCTTGCATTCTTTTATAGATAGTGTTTGGACTAGTTGTTATGATACTCATGTGTCCACTAGTGGTCATTGCTTTTTCCTTGGAGAATCATGCATATCTACATTGAGTAAGAAGTAACCTACAATGGTGACATCGAGTTGTGACAATGAGTACAGGGTAGTTTTGATAGCTACATTGGAGTGTATATGGTTGAGATGCCTATTGGTGGATCTTTGCATGGAGATTGATGTTGCTATGCATATTCTTACTGATAGTCAAAGTGCATCAACTGTTGCACGAAATCTAGTGTTTCATGCACATGCCAAACATATTGATATGCATTATCACTATGTGAGAGAGCATCCCTATGCAAGAGATATTGATTTGGTATATGTGCCTACATAAGATATGTGGTAGCCATATTCATCAAAGCTCTTCCATTGGAAAATTTTGAAGCTTTCTTCAAAGCTTTAGGCTTATTGCGTAGTGAGGGCTGATCTATCACTACTTTTATGTGTTCACATCAATCTCTTGAGGGGGGTTTCGTTACACTTATGTGTTCTTTGAGTAGCTTTGATGTGAACCTTTTCCCTATACATTGTCACTTTTTACTCTAGTGTTGGCTAGAGGTTTTTTCCCCATGTTACCACATACATGATTCACTCATATGTGATGGTACTTTGTAGTCAGGGATATTATTGAGAGCTTACTTTAGTTATGTTCATCATCAATAAACTGAGCTATTCAAGCCATCTGTCTTCTTTGCATCTCTTGCTGGATTTGTGCTCCTTGTGTGTGCTTCTTGTGTGTCTCTTGCACCTCTACACACACCCAATAGACTAGATAGAGATAGAATTGAATGGGAAATAGCTAGAGGACATTGGAACTAGAGAGGTATGGAGGATTTTCCCAAGAGAGTATCCCAAAAATCTTTGTGAAAACCATGAAAAATTACTTTGGCAGCACGAGAGATCCCTACGATCATGTAGCCCAATTTAAGCAAGTGTTGAGGGAGGAGGATTTCTTCACTCAAATGCGAGGCTTTTGGACTTACCTTGAAGAATACAACCCTAACATGGTTTCGACCCTTACATCAAGGTCAATTTAGAAATATCACACATATGCTAGATGCTTTCATTGGAGAGTTCTCGAAGAGTGGAACCAACCACAACAACACCTCATCTTTGATCCATAGTTTCAAAAAGACACCCCATGAGACAGCCAGGTCAGCAAGAGGTAGGCTTAGGCAATACATTGAGAGGTCCCCTATCCTAGAGTTACCTACTGAGGCTAAACAAGTTTCCTTGTTCTTAGATGGTATATTGAGCCGAAAGCTAAGGTCATGATATGTTTAGTTGAAGGAGCCACATACCTTATAGAAATGCTTAAGAATGTGTATCGATATTGAAGGAAGTATGGGAGAAGAATTGGAACTCTCAAAATTGTACAAGGATCCGGATAGTTCAACTAGTGTTACATCCAAACCCTCAATGCTAATAGATGAATTGGTAGAACAAGCAGCTCAAAAGTTAGGAGTTCAAAATAGATAAGCTTAGAGGTAAGCACGGTGAAGCATTGCTATACTTGTGGAGGTGATTACATGGCCAAGATATGTCCAATGCAAATGTAGAACTTAGGGAATTCAAATGCCCAACATTGCATGATAGAGAGGAAATATAGGAACCATGTGGCTCGGGATTGCCCCTACAACAATCACGTAGTTAGGCAAATCTACCAATAGCCTTACCAACATCCATGTAGGTATAAGAATCAATACCATCAACAACCTTACTATAGGTCACAACAAAATTACCAACCATAGTATCAAGCATAGCCTAGACCACAACGAGTGCTAGGATAGCAATCATGACCCCCTTCCAATGTAATATCATTCAAGTATGGGGCAGTAGAACATAACCTAAATAGGGCATTAGTGCAAGTATCTCCACTAATCTCAAAAAATGATCCTAAGGCTCAAATTTTTGACTTTGCACATGGAGTTATCCCACTAGCTTATTACACCAAGTCCCAAGAACATAGTGAGATATATCAATATGATACACAACTGATAGAACCTAGTTGGGAGTTAGATTACACTCAAGTAATGTACAATAATGTCAATCTGAGACCCCCATTGGGGCAATATAGACCTCAAGTACCTAGACAAGCATGCTATAGGTGTCAAAGATATCATTTTATGCATGAATGCATGCATCTGCTTCCAGGATAACCTCAATCTATAGTGATTCAAGGTTTTTTTCCTAATTATGGAAAGGAACATCTCCTCTACCAATGTTCAAAAAATTACCCCACTCAATGTAATTGGATTAATGCTAGATCCCAGTGGAAATGTGGCTAAAGTTGCTCCCATGCAAGTGGTCACTAGATGTTAGACTCAATAAATGATAGGTAGAAGATGGTTGTGTTGGTGCAGACCAATCACCAATTGAAGGCTTGGAAGGTTAAAGAGTGAAGGAAGGATCAACTATTGAAGCTTGGAAGAAAGACATATTCAGAGGATAAGAGAAGTGTACACATATGTACATTAGTATAGTCATAGGTGACTTAGATCTTTGTTTGAGTAAGAATCTTGTACAAATTATCTATAAATACTTTGAGAAAAGTCGGGGCATGTATGAGAGCATATGTGACAATAGTTAGAAGCCAAGATTGAGGAAGTTAGAAGTCATGAGATAGAGAAAAGTTAGTTGAGTTAGCTCTCATCACTCAGTTGTAAACTTTTCTGAGTAACTGAAAATCTTGCGCCCGATGTTTCTGCGTCTACTCCGTCTGTGGTAGATCATTTGTGAAATCCTTTTGAGGATATCTAAGTTGTTAGTTAATGAGTCTGTGGTTTGAATTTTAGAGTCTAATTGTAAACAGGTGAAGAGAATTGCTGGTAGGAACATTCACATGTGTTGAGTGTTCACAGCTCTCTGAAACAGGCGCACATTTCGAGTCCAAAGAAATGAGTAGTGCTCAGTGCACAGTGTAAAGTTTTACACATATGATAGCTCAAAATTTAAGTTGAGAGATAAGCTATCTTTAGTCAAAAGGATTTGGTAAAACGGGTTCGACATTGTGAGAACCAAAGTTAAGAAGTTAGGAGTGTCAAATCGACTTCTCAGAAGTACAGATTTGGACATAGGTAACTTGTGAAGTCAATTTCTCAAGTTATACTAAGGCTTTTGAAGTAATTCAACTTGGAGGTGATGCGCAATCTCTAGGAGATGATTCGTACAAAGTTTCATAAAAAACTTTACACGTTTGATAAGTCAATGTGAAGAAATTCTGCAGCAGACTTTTCTGTGTTTCATCTTCTTCACAGATTTTCTCAAATTTGATAATTTGGAAATTGGACCTCTAATTTAGTGAAGGTTTTGACTTACTCTTGATATAGAGGTGTTCTAAATTCAAGAGTAGGTTGTTCTTTTGGAGATTAATACTCTCCATCAGTGGTATCAGAGTAGGAGACATCAAAATCAAGGAAAGGAAGGTCCCGACTGCTGCAGATTCAAGAAGTTCAACATTTGAAGAACTAAGAAGTGAAAAGCTTGGAGTCAAAAGCCTGAGGAGAAGACTACTCGACATTAAGAAAGGCAAAAGGAGTCTAATTCGAAGTAAAGGTACATACATTGTTTGTAAAGCTTGAAGTTTTCAATATACAGGTGGATACAAGATGGGAGATGCTCTACAGATAGAGAAATTGGATAGGGAAAACTATCCTGCATGGTCAATGAGGATGGAAGCTCATCTTATGAGCAAAGATTTAATTGCTTACATCACAGGAGAAGAAGAGAAGCCACAGTTCAGAGATCCTAGTGTTCCAACTAGGGAAGAGTTAGCAGATCTGAAAAATTGGATGAAGAAAGATGCTCAAGCTAGGAGCATTATCTATATGGGAGTCAATGATTACTTGTTACCTCATATTAGAGGTCTTGAAAGTGCTACTGACATATGGAATGCTTTGGAGGAGCATTTCCAAAACACTACAAAGTCAAGGAAGGCATCCTTATGGGCAGAGTTTACTACCTTCAAGAAGAAGGCCTCTCAATCCATCTCAGACTATGTAACAAGGATGAAAGATATTGCAGATGCTTTAGGAGCTGTTGATGAAGACATTGAGGAGGATAAATTGGTAAGGCAAATCCTTACAGGGTTGAGAGGTGATGACAAATGGAAGCCATTTATTTTGTCTACAGAACTATCACTTGACCATTTCACTCCTGATTTAAATCAATTGTTAGGTCATATGCTAACATTTGAGCAGGATGTTAAAGGAGATGGTGACAAGAGTACAGGACATGCAATGTACTCAAAGGACAAGAAGAAGAATAGCAAAGGAAAACAACAAGCAGGTGAAGATGAAGGAACAACTACTCAAGCCAACTTCCTAAAAGGAAGAGGAGGTGGCAAAGGTAGAGGAAGAGGCAGGAACAATAAAGATGGAGGCAAAGCTTGCTGGATTTGTGGTAAGACAAATCACTTAGCTAATGATTGTTGGCATAATAATCAGAATAATGGTGGATACAATCAAAATTATAATTCAAGAGGAAGAGGTGGCAGAAATCAAAGAGGTAATTACAGAGGTAGAGGTGGAAGGAATTACTTTGGAAGAAATGCAGGTAGAGGATTCCAAAGTCAACAATACAACAACACCTACTACAATTATGCTTCAGATCAAAAGGAAGATTCAACATTGATAATGAATGCAACTTGTGAAAGGCAGAGTGAAGATCAAAGAGTCTTCTACATTGACTCAGGGTGTAGCAATCACCTGAGTGGTAACATATCTTTGATGACTGATTTGGAAAGTAAAGTTTTTAATCATGTTGTTCAAACAGGTGACAACACAAAGCACAATGTGAAGTCAATTGGATCAGTGAAGGCCAAGGATGGAAGCACCTTATTGAGTAAGGTTTTGTATGTTCCTACAATCCCTAAGAATTTGATAAGTGTAGGAAAAATTGTTGAAAAGGGATATGAAGTAAGGTTCACTAATGATGGAGTATATGTGGAAGACCCTAGCCAAGGGTATAAACAGATTGTTTCAGGAAAAAAGGAAGGAAGATTATTTACATTGAAGATTCAAGGCAACATTGGTCATGCTATGTTCACATATGGAGGTCATAAGATCTCTGAGTTAGATCTTTGGCACAAGAGGCTTGGACATTTCAATGAAAGAGGTATTAAAGATATGGTTAACAATGGTTCAGTGCTTGGATTGCCTAATGTTGCAGGTACAATCAATATCAATACAGGTGATGAAGAAGAAGTGAGTCAAAGAAAAGGTAAATCAAAAGTTCAATTATTTGATGAGCAAGAGAATAATGAAGTGCAGGTTGAAGTGGAAGAGACACCAAGATTTGATCCTGAATGTGAAGAGCCAGAAACCTCAAGGAGTGGAGAACTCAGAAGGTCAACAAGAAATAGGTGGCAACCTACAAGGTATAGTTATGATACTTCATTTCTAGCCACAAAAGATTATGCTTATATGGTGAATACAGATGAAGACCCTTCTACATATGAAGAGGCAAAAGGTAAGGAAAAATGGGAGAATGCTATGCAGGAGGAATATGATGCACTATTGGAGAATCAAACTTGGGATTTGGTTCCTAAACCAAATAGTCAGAAGATTATTGGATGCAAGTGGGTCTACAAGACAAAAAGGTTTGCAGATGGAAGTGTGTCTAGATACAAAGCTAGACTTGTTGTCAAAGGCTTTGCTCAGACATATGGTATTGATTATGATGAGACCTATAGTCCTGTGGCAAAGATGACAACCATAAGGACACTTATTGCTATTGCTGCATGTAAAGGTTGGAAGCTATGTCAACTTGATGTGAAAAATGCTTTTTTGAATGGTTATATTTCAGATGATGTATTCATGGAGCAACCTCAAGGGTTCAGAGATAAAAGGTATCCAGATCATGTGTGCAAGCTCAAGAGAGCTTTGTATGGCTTGAAGCAGGCCCCAAGGGCATGGAACTATAGACTTGTGAAGTTTCTAAAAGAACTTGGTTTTCAGGTGTCTAAAGCAGATAGTAGCTTGCTTGTCAAAGCAAGTGAAAATGGTTTCATATACATGTGCATATATGTTGATGATATAATTCTTACAGGTACAGATGAAGAAGGAATACAAAGGCTCAAGAGGCAAATGGAAAAGGAGTTCAAGATAAGTGACTTGGGAGACTTATCATACTTCTTGGGCATGGAGATTACATATACTCAACATGGAGTATTTGTGACCCAAGAAAGGTATTTGAAGAACTTGTTAATCAAGTTTAAAATGGATGATTGCAGGGTAGCACCTACACCAATGGAGGTGAATCACAAATTGAGTAAGTATGGAGGTGAAGAATTCAAGGACATGAGACAATATCAGAGTTTGGTTGGTAGCCTTATCTATGCTACTCTAACTAGACCTGATTTATCATATCCAGTAGGGGTTTTGTCTCAATTTATGCATTGTCCAAGGAAAGAACATTGGATTGCAGGACAAAGGGTGTTGAGGTACATTAAGGGTACACTCAATGAAGGTTTGTATTATGGGTTTACCTCATACAAATATCAAAATTTATAGTGATGCAGATTGGGCAGGTAATCCAGATGATAGAAGATCAACCCATGGATACATGTGTTATGTGGGAGATAAACTTATCTCATGGTGTTCTAAGAAGCAACATACAGTTGCTTTGTCTTCTACAGAAGCTGAGTATAAAGGCTTGGTTGAAGCTGCAAAGGAAGTGATTTGGCTCAAGACCTTGATGAAGAGTCTTGACATTATGCATGGGGTACCAATTATATATGGAGATAACATGAGTTCATTGTATTTAGCTGCTAATCCTGTTTTTCATGCCAGGACCAAACACATTGAGATTCAGTATCACTTTCTAAGAGAGAAAGTGATGGATAAAGAGATTGAAGTAATCCATACTTCAACAAAAGATCAGATAGCTGATATGCTTACAAAAGGCTTGGATGGACCAAAGTTACAAAGGTTCAAAGACATGGCAGGTATAAAGAAGATAGTGAAGACCTCAATTGATGATTGAGGGGGAGCTGTTGGTGCAGACCAATCACCAATTGAAGGCTTGGAAGGTTAAAGAGTGAAGGAAGGATCAACTATTGAAGCTTGGAAGAAAGACATATTCAGAGGATAAGAGAAGTGTACACATATGTACATTAGTATAGTCATAGGTGACTTAGATCTTTGTTTGAGTAAGAATCTTGTACAAATTATCTATAAATACTTTGAGAAAAGTCGGGGCATGTATGAGAGCATATGTGACAATAGTTAGAAGCCAAGATTGAGGAAGTTAGAAGTCATGAGATAGAGAAAAGTTAGTTGAGTTAGCTCTCATCACTCAGTTGTAAACTTTTCTGAGTAACTGAAAATCTTGCGCCCGATGTTTCTGCGTCTACTCCGTCTGTGGTAGATCATTTGTGAAATCCTTTTGAGGATATCTAAGTTGTTAGTTAATGAGTCTGTGGTTTGAATTTTAGAGTCTAATTGTAAACAGGTGAAGAGAATTGCTGGTAGGAACATTCACATGTGTTGAGTGTTCACAGCTCTCTGAAACAGGCGCACATTTCGAGTCCAAAGAAATGAGTAGTGCTCAGTGCACAGTGTAAAGTTTTACACATATGATAGCTCAAAATTTAAGTTGAGAGATAAGCTATCTTTAGTCAAAAGGATTTTGTAAAACGGGTTCGACATTGTGAGAACCAAAGTTAAGAAGTTAGGAGTGTCAAATCGACTTCTCAGAAGTACAGATTTGGACATAGGTAACTTGTGAAGTCAATTTCTCAAGTTATACTAAGGCTTTTGAAGTAATTCAACTTGGAGGTGATGCGCAATCTCTAGGAGATGATTCGTACAAATTTTCATCAAAAACTTTACACGTTTGATAAGTCAATGTGAAGAAATTCTGCAGCAGACTTTTCTGTGTTTCATCTTCTTCACAGATTTTCTCAAATTTGATAATTTGGAAATTGGACCTCTAATTTAGTGAAGGTTTTGACTTACTCTTGATATAGAGGTGTTCTAAATTCAAGAGTAGGTTGTTCTTTTGGAGATTAATACTCTCCATCAGGTTGAACCACATCCTAAGAGGAAGGATTAGGAAATAATCATCAACCATGACTTTTGGGGCAAGTGATTAGCCCATCATACTCTTAGCTGATAGGTCATGAGTTCCATTCCCACAATTGGTATCAAAGCCTAGGAAGTAGGCTTGGGCAAGGTTGATGGAAGGTGCATGTGGCACTTTTGAAAATTGTCCCAACAAAGATTAGAGTGTATCTCTCAAAAAGCCCTCAGAACGAACTTTCCAATAGAAGCGCTAGATTGAGAATCCAAGATACCTAGCATGGGTGAGAAGTAGGTTCAAGACATTGAGGTTGAGAACATAGGTTCAAG
Organism: Ceratopteris richardii; assembly: GCA_020310875.1. NCBI lineage: Eukaryota > Viridiplantae > Streptophyta > Polypodiopsida > Polypodiales > Pteridaceae > Ceratopteris > Ceratopteris richardii. The sequence continues at coordinate 123,189,009 of CM035441.1, read as the reverse complement.
ACACCAAGGTTGCAAAAAAGGTAAGTCCATAGGCAAGTGGCCAAGTATATGGAGAAATGGCTTATTAAACCTGACTATTTATACTTTGCAGTACGAGTTCTTCTAGTAAAGAAGAAAGACAGATCTTATAGGATGTGCATTAGATACATACCATTCAATAGATTACCATCAAGCATAGGCATCCCATGCCTAGGATAGATGATCTCCCATTGAATTGATGTCCTCACCCTTGCACAATCCCTTGAACCTTCTTGAACTTGGTTTTAACCCACGCTAGCTATCTGGGATCCTCAGTCTAGTGCTTTTATTGAAAATTTTGTTTTAAGAGCTTTCCAAGGGCACCTCACATGTCTAAATCCAACCTATGAATTGGGAGATACCCTCTAATCTTTGTTGGTCAAATTTTTAAATGCATTGCATACACACCTTCCATCCACCTTGCCCAAGCCTACTTCTTAGGCTCTGATAACAATTGTGGGAATCAAAATCACGACCTACTACTTAGGAGTACGGTGGGCTAACCACTTGCCCCAAAAGCCATGGTTGAGGATTACTTCTTAATCCTTCCTCTTAGGGTGTGGTTCAACCATCTCTTGCTTGCCATTTCTTGAGTCTAACACTCTCTTCTCCTTCTAGAGATCATTGTTCTCAACGATCAATCCTTGAAACTACTACTTATCACCCATGCTAGGTATCTTGGATCCTCAATATAGTGTCTTTGATTTGAAAATTCATTATGAGAGATTTCCAACAATATCTTATACATCTTAATCGGGCCTACGAAATGGGAGATGCACTCTAATTTTTGTTGGGCCAATTTTTGAAATTGTTGCATGCAACTTCCATCCACTTTGCCCAAGCCTACTTCCTAAGCTTGATACCAGTTGTAGGAATTGAAGTCATGACCTATTGGCTAGGCAGATGATGGGCTAACCACTTTCCCTAAAAGGCATGGTTGAGGATTAGTTCCTAATCCTCCCTCTTAGGGTATGGTTCAGCCATCTGTTGCATGCCATTTCTTGAGCCTAAAACTAGAGCACATGCTTTACAAAAGACACTTCATAAAACATGAAAAGAAATCTGAGGTTAATGAATTAGAGGTTCCTAACAAAAAGAAAATTAGGACTCAGAAAGATATTCATGAAAGGATGAAGAGATGATGGGCAAAGAATTCAATAGAGCTAGAAGAAATCCTAAAAGAAAAAAACCTAGAATAGCAAAACTCTCATCTCAAACTCCCTCACATGCACGCACAAAATTCAATGTGCCACCTCACATCCCACCACCTATCCCACTTCAACCTCAAGCAAGATCAATCTTACTGGATCCTATTCGAGAGGGCTTGGACATTTGACATGATGTTCAAAGCTTGGACATGACCATGGATTGACAAAGATCTTTGGGTCGTCTAACTCTTGGATTGGGGAAAATGATACTACAGATTAACGTCAGGCATTTCCACACTCCCTACATATATTGCTAGATTTTTTGTGTAAGATGCCTCACCCCCTGATGGAAAGATCATGCAAACATGGGAACTACCTTCTTTTATAAGACAAGTGTGTACTGACAAATCAACCATGGAGACATGCAACTTAACTGCAAGAGAAAAATAAGGTAAGAAGATCACACTCCACTAGGCCACCGAAGCATTGTAGATACCCATCTGTTTTAGATGTGAAGCAATATGGGTGCAAAATGATGAGCAATCAATTGATCCATTACAATCAAAGCCATCATTAGAGAAGCGGAACTTGAAGATAAAACTGTGACCAATTATGCGAGGCAAAAAATAAACCACAAAGGATTCTACGAATTCGGATACCAAAGCGATCAATGAGGGCAAAACTTAAGAATTCAAAACTTTAGGTGCTTAAGACCTACTTGAGATCCCAAATTTCCCCTTTTATGCTCTCAATTTCTATGAAACCTTAGTTCACCCCTATCCAACATACACCTAGAAAGACAACTTTTGTACCTCAAATATCATGTAATTTTGTCTCTAGGACAATTTGGAAATGGGTACCTAAATAGTCCCGAGACTAAATAAGATCATAATCTCATAATGAAGTGTATCAACCAATAGCCCTCTCTTGTAATCCCATAACGAAACCATTCAATATCAACAAACCTTGTAATAATCCCTCGTCCCGAAAAACCTTGTAATATACCAATGCATCATCAAAATCATGCTGAGATCATACACTATCCCAAGTATGCATATAGGTAGTCTAGTGACTTGCTCTAGGCACAAGAACTTGAATTATCACTATCACACAACATAGGGATACAAGGAAGCATATCAGTATTAGAAAGGGGCCAATGTCTTGTTGATTTTGTTTGGCAATACTAATGTGGTTTTCCTTGTCATAGTACATCTACAAAGCACTTACAGGTAGCAATCAACAATGGCAGAAGCAGGCTCTAGTTTGTGACACACTAACATTAATACTTTGCCTATTGAGGAGCATGCTGTAGGAATACCTCCCCTGTTCCAAAATTTTGAGGGTGCCATTCCCATTCCCATTCCCGACCCTCCATCTAGAGAGAATGAGAGAGTTCACATGCACTCTCATTGGTTCAACGAGTTAGTAGGACCCCTTGTTGATGCCCACTATATCTGGGAGTCAAAGTATGATCTCAACAACACTTGGGGCCATTTCCAATTCTTCTCTAGCGAGCTTGAGGACTTGCAAAACTCTATTGATTTATAGACCATATGAGAATAGGAAGGACTACTTGATTAGTTTAGTGCACCATTGCCAAAGCCTACCTTTATGAGGTGTTATAACATGGCTTAGACTCTATAGTTAGGCTGGCAAAGACCTCCCTAGAAAATTTTTAATACCATCATTACTGCCAGATCAAGAACCAAAATGGTTTAAGATATCTCATAAGTTGGTCTGCGAAGCTCTAAATATGATCACATATTCCCAGAGACAAGGAGACACAGATAGTAGATGCGATGAAGAAAAGGGACATACTTAAGATCAACGAGATTATTGCCATAACACCAAGTTTTTTGTACCTCTGTGGACATACATGCAACATTTTTCTATTTTAGGGGGAGATCGCTTTACGCAACCTCATAAGAAGATCTAGTTCAATTTATACTTGGCAGACTCGGTAGATCTCAAGATATACCTACCTCATTGGATCATGGACTAACTCTATGCAGCTAATGCAAGATCACATCATAACCAAGTTCTAAACAGATGGTGTGTGTCACTCTAGCATAGTGGGAGTATCATTGTGGAAGACATCCACCTCATAAATGTCAATCAATTGGCTACTCATGCCGCTAACACTCCCCCGTCTTGAGTGTGCCATCTTTGACATATGAATAGTATTCCATTGGAGGGGTGGTACATCTCTATGTGGATAGTCCTTGAGATTGACCTTGCTAGTTATCCCTAAGTGTTTTAAGTATAAGGAATTGGTTCCCCAATCCTACACTATTTGCACTCATAAATGGTCTTCCCAAAATCATCTCGTCGACATGACTCTTTCCAAATTCAATGATAACAAATGTATGTTCAAACTCTACACCACAAGTAGTGAGAGCTATTCTTTCTAGAAATTATAGTGGCTTCTCTATGCGTCCATATGACATTTGTAGCTTCATTTGTATGGGTCTTAAAGCTGGTTTTCCCTATCATTTCCATAAGGAAGTAGTATGTGATAGAGAGATAAGCGTTTCCTTCTTCTCCTTCACTCATATCTCCTATCTTGTCTATGGGTATTTCTAGAACTGTTCCTTGTGATCCTGAGTGATACTGGGGGTAAGCAACTTTTGGAAATTGGTTTTCTACATGCTTCCACAACTCAGGTTTGATTTTAAGTAGTTCTTTAAAGTAAGATGATACTACACTTTAGTGTTCTTAACTACTTCAATGTTCCTTGGTAGAATGGGTTCATCATTTCTAATCATTATTGTGGGAGCCCTCATATGAATAGACTTTGATTTCCAAGGGCCTATGAATTGAGGTAATTCTTGCAAGAAATTGGATTTGAAGTCTAATCTTTCACTTGATTGTACATCTTCTTTCTCTCCATGGATAGAAGGAATCTTCTAGGGGGAATTGATCATGAAGATCATCCACTTCTTGAATAGGAGGAGGATTCTCTCTCTCCTTGGCCCATTTCTCCTCTTGTATCTCCCTTAAAAACTCTTAGGAGTATCGATATTTAGAGGAAGGAATTCCATCATTCATAGAATTAGGAACAAAATCTTCTTGTGGTGGTAAGTTTTTCTTTTCACTTCTGCTATGTTGACCCTATGGGGTAGGTAAAGTCCATGGTTTAGCCACCAATCGCTCGAGCCTCTCCAAAAGCCCTTCAAAGTGCAATTTTGTTTTTATTGAGTTTGTCTAATTGAAAAGATGGCTTGCACCAAACATAGCCGGAGCTAATTCTATCATCTTTGCACAAAGGTTGGTCCTTTCAATCTCTAAACCTACTAAGGGATAACATTTATCCAACTCAGCTACATTTTTCCCTTCTTGTGGTGGATCTTGATAGGCCTTGAACATCATATCCAAGCCTTCAAGAGTAGGATATGCTAAGACTCATCCTGCTTTGGGTTGAGGTGGGATGGATGGTTGGCTGTGAGGTGGTTGATTGAATGGTGGTGGTGTCTGAGAGTGAGTTTGAGATGCTATTTCAACTATTTTTGTCTTGGTTCCTTTACGACTCTTGTCTAGCTTGGATAGTCTTCTAGCCCACTATCGTTCCACCCTTTCCCAAATATCTTTCCAAGTCTTGGTTCTCTTTGTACCAGTACTTTGTGATTCACTACCCTAAAATTTCTTTTCTTGCTATATGTTTAGAGTCTTCTACAGAGCCCTTTCCATAATCAAGACACTCTCTAAGGAGATGTCCCTTTCCATAATCAAGACAAAAACCTTGAATCACCATGAATTGAGTTTTCCCTAGTGAAGGAAGTGGAGAATCGTAGATAAAATGATCTCCTTGACATCTGTAGCATGATCCTCTAGGGGCATGAGGTCTCATCTGTCTCATTTGGGGCCTAGGGTTCGGATTTATGTACATCATATTGGAGTATTCAAACTCCCATCTTAAGGGTTAAGAAAAGAGAATAAAAATAAAAAAGTATATGAAATTATGAAGATAAGTTTGTTCTTAGTGCAATGATAAAGATTATCTTTAAAGAATTTTAGTTATTCTAGGAAGGTTTAGTGTTAACTTTAAAGTAAACTATTAAAAGGGGTTTGAGTGAACCTTAAGTAAAACTTGGTAGCAGTAATCAATTATCCAAATTAGTTAGAACCCACTTAGGGGTTGAGTTTCTATAAGACCATAAAACTTCTTATGAAAGATAGGGATAGTTAAGTTACTCAAGTGGTTCCTAAGTAAGCCCCAAACCAAAGACTCTAGTACTTAAGTCTTATGATTGTTATAGCCAAAATTGTATCAATCTTGAATAGATTTCTTAAGATTAAGAGTTTTAAAAGACATAATGTATTTTTAGACTTGATTGGAGGAGAGGATCTCTAGAAAATCCATAGGGTAAGCTATCGGGATCACTTGATAGGGAAATGGATCTTTAGATAAAGACTAAGTCTTTACTACTATCGCTTGGTCAATAGAAAATGAGCAAACTTGGAAGAAGGGTATCCAAGTGACTAAGATTGGAACAATTGTAAACCTTTCCACAAAGTAAGGATGAAGATATAATTGAGGACTTAAGAGTTAAGCTAAGTCTAGTTTTGATACTTAAAAGATATACCTGACGACCTAAGAGTTAAGCTAAGATAAAAGGATCAAGATATACATGAGGACTTAAGAGTTAAGATAAGTATACTTTTTCTACTTAAAATATCCTAAGTTTGTAGATCAGTGAAGCAATTTTGAATGCTTAGGCAACAAATTTTCAAACCTTGGAGGAAGGTGTTGAGTTGCACAAAGGCTCAAAGTTATAAGAAATTGATGTAGTCTTTAGTTTTTAGCACACGTTTTTTAACTTAAACAGGATTAATTTTAAGCACAAGTCACTACATGATGGTGTGGATGTGGACTTGATGGTCCAAAACATCAAGTTTTGCATTAGCATCAAAGTGGGTATGGTTGTATGGGATTTTGTACTTAAGGGGGATGGATGCCCGAGCTCAAGTTTAAGTTTTCACTTCAAGTTCAAGTCTTTGAGTTTCTTAAGTTGACAGTTCAAAATTTTATTTAGCATTTGCTTTGGTCCAATTGAATTTGGGTTGAAAAAATCTTTCATTTGCATATCTATTGAGACTAAGATTTCCTTTTCCATAGAAAGTGCACTATGAGATGTAGGTTTTCCTATGATATTTCGTGACCAAAGTATCATGAAGGTTTCAAGTGCGCTTATGTTTTCAGACGATGATGATCTCATCCAATTCATATGCAACTAATTCTATACTCTCTTCACATGCACACATGGACAAAAATTCTTTCCATAAATTGAAGTGTATTCAAGTGTTACAAGTTTTTCCTCCTTAAGTTACCCTTCTCATAGTCGATTACTCTCCTTGGATGCTTGGCCACACAAAGGACAATTTTCAAAGCTCCACTGAAATAGTGAAGGCCAAAATAAGTTACTATTCATACACACTTGAATCCTACTTAAAATCAATCATTTTCACCTTCCCCATTGATTTCTTTTTCCTACCATTTTCTTGTTCAACACAAGGAGTTCTCAATGGTCTGATATTAATTTCTTGATGGTTTTGAAATTTGAATCCTTCTAAGTCGCATTGTCTTTAAGGATACTATTTGTGGTATGATCTCAAATTCTCTAATGATTTTCTCTTCCAAGGTCTTCAAATAAATCCACTTTTGTAATTCCACCTACCTAAGGTGTTGAAGGATGTAGAGAGTATTTGTAGCTATCTTGTGCTCAAAACTCATTGAATGCTCTTTTGCTCTCCAAGAGTGTTTTTGTTTGAAGTTCGAGTTCCTATGTTCACATTCTCAAGCTAATTCCTTCTTTTCACTTAATGGAATATAGAAACACTACTTCCCCTTGTTTCTAAGACAACGTGTTCCCCTTCTTTCTTGCTTAAAGAACTTATATTCCCAATCATTAATTTTTATGCAATTCTCAGTGAAGGTCTCGACTCAAAATCCAAAGCATGACCTCACCACATTCTTCTTGTATTCATGTATACAACCCTTCAGTATTTGAACACGTAACCCTTAATTGAATCACGCCCCCTTGATTTTATCAGTCTAACCTTGCCTTGTGTGCACCTTGATTTTGAGGGTCTTGATCCTATTTCCTCAAGGAGAAACTCCCCCTTAACTAAGGATATGAGGGTTTTGAGGACAAAACTACCATTACCCAAGATTCTTGGTCTATCGATTGTACTCTCGTCATCCAATTCATATACCGTTTGCAAGGTCGTAGATGACACAAAGCAAGTCTTGGATTGTGGTTTATGGAGAGTCTTGGCTCCATTTTTATGTCACTATAACAAAGCCCCAAATCTTATTTTTACCTCAATGGAAGGGTCTTGTATGGTTCATGTTGATATATTTAGGTAGTGATGTGTGTGAACACACTAGGACCGACGGGGCACTTTTTTCCCTCTTTAGGAGGTTTTTTTCCCTCGGCTTGTATATACGCCTATTGCCCTAATGGGCTACTTATCTTTGTACATTCTGTAGTAATACATTCACTATTGTGTGTTTGTGCTCCAAGCTTCTTCTTCTTCTGTGTGTTGTTTGTGTGCTTCCGCAGACATCTATCTCCAACAATTGGTATCGGAGCAGGTCGTCGCTTCATCTAGGATGCCGTCGACACTCCTCCGTTTGCAGTCTCAGATTCACATGAGATTTGGTGAGCATACTCAGGGTGTTTCAGAGATCAAAATGGCTTCGCTCTGTGGTGCCAAAATCGCGATCTGAGCTCGATTCGACCTCCGAATGCACTATCGCAGTGCTTGTGCAGGCTATTTCATCTTTTTGTGCCAAAGGTATATATCGGTTTTTGTTCGCCACTTTAAGCGTCTCGAAGTCTGCTACAGGTCTAGTAGAACTCGTCTGGGCAGTTTTGTTCAACTTTTTGAGATATAGACAATTTTCTGCATCAAGGTATTTTAGTCACCGGCCATGGCTGAAAGCAGTGATGTATTCCGTATGTTGGCTGTTGAGGATAAGTTGGATGGTACCAACTACCCATTGTGGGCTTATATGATGCGACATGTATTGGTTGCAAAAGGATTGTGGAACATTGTGCAGGGTGTTGAAAGACGTCTTGTTACACCTCTGACTACAGGTACTGCAAATACAGGTGCTGGAGCTTATGAAGATGGTGTCGAAGATGATATTCCACAGATTCCTGTTCGTGCTGCTGTTTCTGCTGCACCTACTGTAGAGCAGATTCATTGGGATGGCAGAGATGCCCAGGCATATGCATTGATAGCTTTGTGTGTCAAACATGCCATTATTCCTCATATTCGCTCTTGCAGAACAGCTAAGGATGCTTGGGATACACTTACCACATTGTACCAAGCTAGGAATGAGGCTCGTGTTGCTTACCTCCGAAAACAGTTGGAGAGTGAGCACATGAATGAAGGTGATTCTATGGACAGTTTCCTAACCAAGATCAAAGACTTGAAGGAACAATTGATTTCTGATGATGAGGTTATACCAGATAGCTCACTTGTGCAGACCATTCTGAATGGTCTTCCTGACTCATATCAGAGTTTTGCTTCTACTCTTCGATTGATGATGAAAGGAAATCCGAATGCCTTATCATTTGAGGAGTTAGTCTTTGTTTTTTTGCAAGAAGATTAGTCCAGGCAAAACAGGTCCATTATGGGAGTTGTAGATCAAGCTTTCCTGGCTAGTCAGAAGGGCAAAGGAAAATGGAGCTCTTCAAGTAGTAAGCAGAAATCTGCTAATTCTGCATATTCGAAGAAGGAAGATAAAGATGAGAAGAAATCAAAAAAGCAGAAATTGTTTTGCAAGTACTGTAAAGGGAATGATCATATCATAAAGAACTGTCCAAAACTGGATGCAAAAGAAGCAAAGAAAAAGGAGGCTGGAATGGTTGTTGCAGAAGCCTCTACACCAAAAACAGAGTCTGCTAATCTTGTGCAAGAAGAAGAATGGGCATTTACTACTGTTTGCAGCTTTGACCCATCTTCTCATGAGCAGTGCATGTCTGCAGTGGACTCAGATGTTTGGTTCTTTGACAGTGGGATGACCAAACATATTACCTCGCAGCGCAGTTTCTTCTCTTCACTCGAGCCTGCCCCTACATGGAATACTGTCACATTTACAACAACTCCTCTTATCCTGTTATGGGAGTTGGTAAGATCATTCTGACTACTGCTAATGGTAGTTCTTTCACCTTGTCAGATGCTTTATTTGTGCCAGGGATCAAGAAGAATCTGTTATCAGTTTCTGCATTAGCCAAGATTGGCTTGGTTGTGAAATTTGTTGATGACAGATGTAGAGTTCATGATCTTTCAAATGGCGATGTTATTATTGCTTCTGGCATTTTATGTCATGGGCTATATAAGCTCATAGACTATGAAAGATCTGTGAATGATTCGGCATGTGCAGTTCATGATTCTCAGGCTATCTAAGATGCAAAACTTTGGCTGCATGCTTTGGTCATCTGAATTTTGCTAGTTTGCTACGCTTGCAGAAATCTGATATGGTGTCTTCTTTGCCCAAGCTTGAGGCACCTGGAAAGCATGTATGTGAAGGCTGTATTTTGGGCAAAATGCAGCGTTCCTCCTTTCCAAAAGATGGTTCAGTTCGGGGTACGTAGAAATTGCAGCTTGTACATAGTGATGTCTGTGGTCCTATGCAGACACCTTCTTTTGGAAACTATCTTTACTTCATGAATTTCATTGATGATTTCTCCAGGCATGCATGGGTATATCCATTGAAGGTGAAGTCCAAAGTGTTTTTGTGCTTCAAAAAGTTTTTGGTTTTGGCTGAAAATCTGTTAGCATGTAAAATGGGCACCCTCCGTTCTAATCGAGGGGGGGAATATATGTCTTCTGATTTTAATGCATTTCTGGCTGAACGTGGGATAAAACACCAGTGTACAATGTCGTATACACCTCAACAAAATGGAGTTGCTGAACGGAAGAATAGGTCACTCATGGAGATGGCGAGGTGTATGGTCAAGAGTCAGGCTTTACCACATAGTTTCTGGCTTGAGGCTGTCATATGTGCAGCATATGTACTTAACAGGTGTCCCACTAAAGCGCTACAGTCTATCACTCCATATGAGGCTTGGCATGATCGCAAGCCATCTGTTGCTCATCTGCGGGTTTTTGGTTGTTTGGCATATGCACTAGTGCCTGAACAACATCGCAGAAAATTGGATGATAAGGCAGTAAAATGTATTTTTGTTGGGTGTAGTTCTGAAAATAAAGGCTATCGTCTGTATCATCCATAGACTAAACGCATTCTGGTTAGCCGTGATGTTGTCTCTGTGGAAGATGCTATTCAGCCATTGCTTTCATGTACTAAGGAGACATCTGTTAGCTCTAAAGACATGTATGATACTTTGATGCCTCTTTTTACAAGTGGACAGTCTAGTGCTGGTCCTAATGAGGCGACTTCTCAGCCTTTGACGGTTTCATATGATGATGCAGATCATTCCATTTCTTATGCAGATTTACATGATGCACTTGTTGATGAGAGAGCTGATATTGAGCAGGCAAAAACCATGCCAAAATGGTTGGTGCAGACTTTGCGTGACAACAAATTAGATGCACCTTTGTCATATCGTACTCGTTCAGGCTCTCATAGTGCCTCCTTTGCATCAGATTGCTATGCTATGGCTGCGTCTAGTCTCTGTGATGAGAATGAGCCTGTTTCTTTTGATGAAGCACATAATTCAAAAAATTGGATGGCTGCTATGCAATTTGAATATGATGCTATAATGAAGAATGGTACATGGTCTTTATGTGACTTGCCTCCTGGCAAGAAGGCCATTGGCACTAAGTGGGTATACAAGCTGAAGCGTAAACGTGATGGTACAGTTGACAGGTATAAGGCTAGGCTTGTTGCAAAGGGTTATGCACAGGAAAGAGGCATTGATTTTGATTAGACCTTTGCACCTACATGCCGTATGACTACTGTTCGGAGCATTTGTGCACTTGCAGCCCATCATGGTTGGAATGTACATCAGTTGGACATTAAAACAACATTTCTGAATGGTGACTTGCCTGAAGAAGTGTATGTTTTTCAGCCCCGTGGCTTTGTGCAGAAAGGGCATGAAAACAAGGTGTGCAGGTTAAAGAAGGCATTATATGGTTTAAAGCAAGCACCACGTGCTTGGTATGAGAAGATACATGCCTATCTGGTTGCACATGGTTTTGAGAATAGTCCAACTGAAAGCACCTTATATGTTAAGCGTGCTAATGATGTGCTTTTGATCATTGTTGTCTATGTTGATGACATGCTACTCACTGGTCCTATTGAGAAGCATATTGCTGATTTCAAGGCTGATCTGCATGCCTCATTTGAGATGTCTAATTTGGGGCATTTGCATCACTATTTGGGCATTTAGTTTATGCAAGTTGATGGGGGAATGGCTTTGTGTCAAACCAAATATATTGACACATTATTGCAGCGTTTTGGCCTTGAAGACTGTAAGCCTATTGCCACTCCTATGGAGACAGGTTTACGATTGAGTCTTCATGATGCTGGAGATGCATTTGATGCTGTTCTCTATCAGCAGGCTGTTGGATGCTTGATTTACTTATGCATTACTCGACCAGATATTCAGTTTGCTGTCTCACAGATGAGCAGGTTTATGCATTGCCCATGAGTCACGCATTGGAAGGCGGTTAAGCGCATCTTTCGCTACTTGAGTGGTACTCGGCTACTTGGGTTGTTTTATCCCAAGGGGGGATCACTACCGCTAGATTTGCATGCTTTTTCTGACTCAGATTGGGCTGGTTGCTATGACACTCGTGTGTCCACCAGTGGTTTTTGCTTCATGCTTGGTAGCTCATGTATATCTTGGTTGAGCAAGAAGAAGCCTACTGTGGCCACTTCCAGTTGTGAGGCTGAATATAGGGCAGAAACGTGCCCCGATGGTCCTAGTGTGTTCACACACATCACTACCTAAATATATCAACAAATCCCCCTTGGGAGTGATGCAGTGAACAAGGAGCTGACACTCATGTATGAGGAAGTGCCAAGCTATGTGGAATCAATCCACAGAAGGAAGTAAGCCCAAATCTTTGTAGAGAGCTTCCAACTTCTCACTAAGCAAAGCCTTTGTGAAAAGGCCTGCAATGTTCTTCTCTGTGGGCACATATGCCAAATTGATCTCTCCAACAGAGAACCTCTCCTGCACATAATGATAGTGCACATCAATGTGCTTAGTGCGAGCATGGAACACAAGGCTCCTCGCAACTGCAAATGCACTCTAACTATCAGTGAATATGTTGGTGGTAGAAGACTGACCAACACCTAAATCATCCATAAGGCATCTGAGCTACACACACTCAATAGTCATTATGAAAGCTACCCTATACTCAGCCTCATAACTAGAAAAGGCCATAGTATGTTGTTTCTTGCTCAACCAAC